>CM060374.1:35995252-36179585 GCA_030545235.1 Helianthus tuberosus
TGATGATATCTAAAGTTGAAGTTTTTGAAAATATTCAAAGTTTTTATAATCTTGTGAAAACTCAATTTGAAGTAAATATTAAGGTTTTTAGGAGTGACAACGGAACTGAATTTGTTAATTCTCAAATGTCCAACTTTGTTAAGTCACATGGGATCATTCACCAAACATCTTGTGCTTACACTCCTCAACAAAATGGTGTTGTTGAGAGGAAGCACAGACACTTACTCAATGTTGCTAGAGCTCTATTGTTTCAGTCAGGTGTTCCTTTAAAGTTCTGGTCTGAATGTGTTCTCACTGCTTCGTACTTAATTAACAGGACACCCTCTTCTGTGTTAAATGGTAAATCGCCTCATGAATTACTTTTTGGATTTGAACCTTCTCTCAGTCACTTGAAGATTTTGGTTGCTTATGCTTCTTTACTGTTTTGAACAATCCTGATAAACTTGATGAAAGAGATGAAAAATGTATTTTTATGGGGTATTCAAATTTAAAAAAGGGTTACAAAGTTTTGAGCCTAGATCAAAATAAATTTACCTTCTCTAGGGATGTCAGCTTTCATGAAAATGTTTTTCCCTATAAAACAAAGATGTTTTCAAAATCTGATCTAGATAACACTGAATTTTTAAATAATTCAAATTTTTTTGATCTTTATGATTCTTCAAGTGACATAAATCCCGCTGATGATGAGAAGGTGGAAACTGATTCAGCTACTGTCACTCAGCAACACAGTAGTTCAAGTGAGTCAACACCTCCTGTTGACACTCAGCAGCCATCCTGTGGTGATGGCATGGCTGGTAATCAACAAGTGTATGAACCTGAATCTAATTCTGTGAGGGTTGAGTCTAGTAGTAGCAATGAAGAATCAAACCTTCCTGAGGGTACTCATACCACTACTAGAAAATCCACTAGGTCTGTGTCTATTCCTAAGAAATTTGGTGATTATGTGGTTGAAGGCAAGGTTAAATTCGGTTACAAGAGAGTTGTTAATTATGCTAACTTACCTCCTGATAATATTTTTTTTTGCTTCAAATGTCAATAAAACTCTTGAACCTAGCTCATATCAAGAAGCTATCAAGGATAGTAATTGGGTGAATGCCATGAATGAAGAGCTCGGTGCTCTTCATAAGAATAATACTTGGTCTATTGTTGATCTTCCTAAGGGGAGAAAACCTATAGGTTGCAAATGGATCTTTAGGGTTAAATATAAGTCAAATGGAGAAGTTGAGAGGTACAAAGCTAGGTTAGTAGCTAAAGGGTTCAACCAAAGGGAAGGAATAGACTTTGATGAAACTTTCTCTCCTGTCGTAAAAATGGTAACCATTAGATGTATTGTTAGTTTATCTGTTCAAACTGATTGGCCCCTTTATCAACTAGACGTTAATAATGCGTTTCTTGATGGAAATTTAAAAGAGGAAGTTTACATGTCTATGCCTGAAGGTCTGAATGACAGTCATCTTAATAAAGTGTGCAAACTAAATAGATCCTTGTATGGTCTAAAGCAAGCTCCGCGAATGTGGAATGAAAAGCTTGTAAACGTTCTCTTGAAAATGGGTTTTTATCAATCAAAATGTAATTATTCTATGTTCATAAAATCTGATGAAAATGTGTTTGTTGTTATGCTAGTTTACATAGATGATGTCATTCTAACTGGCAATAGCAAACAAGAAATTGACAATGTGAAACATTTATTACAGTCTGAGTTTAAAATCAAAGATTAAGGTTTTTTGAAGTTCTTTCTAGGAATTGAAGTCATTAAAACTCAAGAAGGAACATGTTTAACTCAAAGAAAGTATTGTATGGATTTATTGAATGAGTTTGGTATGAGTGGATGTAAACCTGTTTTACGTCCATTTGAAGCAAACTATGTTATTACAAATCTGTGTAAAAAGGAAGAAAATAATTTTGTTAATGTTAATAATTATCAAAGGCTGGTTGGGAAACTGATTTACTTATCTCATACCAGACCCGACATAGCTTATGCTGTTCATTTTCTGTCTCAATATATGCACAAGCCAATTATGGCCCATTCTCATATTGCGTTCAAGTTGTTGAGGTATTTGGAAGGTGCTCCTGGGACTGGTTTAATGTTTAAAAAGGGTAATAAATTTGAGTTATCTGCTTATGCCGATTCTGATTGGGCTAAGTGCATTGATAGCAGAAGGTCAGTTAAAGGATTTTGCATATTTCTGGGAAAGTCTTTGATTTCCTGGAAAAGTAAAAAACAAAGCGTTGTTTCTAGATCTTCTGCTGAAGCAGAATACAGATCTATGTGTGCTGCTTTATGTGAGATAATGTGGCTGGTTAACATTTTACAAGATGTGATAACACTGTTGCGTTGTCCATAGCGGCAAACCCTGTCTTTCATGATAGAACCAAACACTTTGAAATTGATTTATTCTTCCTTCGTGAAAAAATTGCCTCTGGAATGGTTAAAATGGTTGGCGTCTCCTCTTTAAATCAATGTGCGGATCTTTTTACCAAAGGATTACAACTAGCGGATCATCTCAAAATGTGTAAGTGTTTGGCGCTCTCTAATCTATTTAGTATTAAAACTGAGGGGGGTGTTAAAGATATTAACGTTTTAGTTTTAATAGTCTTTTTTTATTATTTTTTACTTTAACTGGTTCCCTTTTTTGTTACAAGGTTGGGCCAACTTTTATCTTTCCCTTGGGCTATGCTGAGCTGTTGTGGGCTGTGTCGGTGAAGGCCCAATAGGGTTTCTGGTGCTTTATATCCTGATGTTGGTGCGTGTGATTTCATCATCAGACAACACATTGTTCCCTTTATCAAAATATCAATTCATCATCATCTGCTCGCAAGTTCTGCGCGAGATAATAAGCGGCTGATCTGTTCTTGTTCTTTAGCCTTGTTTTCTATTATACATTCAGTCATTCAATCCATTGATGACTGAATCTCTTGTAACCATAAAGAGTTTTGATTAATAAAGTTCGTATTCTTCATTATTATTGAGTTCTTTGATAAAAGTTCATCGCAACCTAGATAGTCTAGAAATTTAGCCAAGAAACATGGTCAAGAAAGAGAAACAAGTCTCAAACGATAAGCAAATCATGTTTAATAGGTTGTAAAACACAAAGTCTAAGAAAACCAAAAAAAAAATAATAAATTGCAAACCAAACCCGAATCTTGAATCTTGACCGCGGCTTGAACCCTCGAACAAATTCTTTTTCTTCTCTATTATTCGTCCCTTATGCTATCGTGCGTCTGATGTTCCTTATGCGTATATCTTCTGCCGTATGTGGTTATTATATCTGTATATATGAATACTAGGTTAATGCACGCGTTAAACGCGGCTTCAACTAAAAACATATTATTTTTCAAACACAAACTTGATAATTAGCAGGTTACAGGAAGCCACTTGTTAAGACACGAAAAAATTACCAATGTATCATACAACCTATTAAGACACAAACACGACCTGTTACTACATATCTAATATTTAGCCATTAACAGGTCTTAACATGTATTGTATAATGGTCTTAAGTCTTAACAGGTCGTATCGTGTCTGACACGACCTGTTAAGACACGAACATGACCTGTTAAGACACGGACACGAAATAGGTAAACATGAACACGACACGAAATTAAACAGGTGTTAGTGCAGTAATGTCTATCGCCTCCGTCAATCCAGTTCGTAGCAAGAAACTGAAGAAAAAAGCCTTTTATTGTTATATTTAGGAAGAAAAGGCAAGGTGGCGTTATTGTAAATAAGGAAACCTTCCTTATCTCCTTTGCCTATAAATAGAACTATTAGGGCTTAGTTTTAGAACTTTTGCCATTTGGGAGATTGAAGAGCTTAGAGGCTAGAGAGAGAAAGGAGAGAGAGAAAGGCAAAAGGTGATTCGTGGTGCTTTGTACGATTTCATATATTTCTATAGAATCATAGATTGAGTACGGTTCTTGTGTTCGGTCCACGCACGTGTACGGATTCCGCACGTCACACGTGTCATACGCAATCATTACGGAGTTGAAAACTGGTCCTACAACAGGTCTTATCATAGTCATGTTATCTGCTAGACACACTATCTTAAAAACTGGGTAAACTAACACGAAAGAGCAAAAGAGTCCCTTACCCACTGCCAAGGCCGGCTCAACCATTTTAGGGGCCAAAGCTATGTAAAAATTTGCGGCCTTTTTTCTGGACTTTCAATTATTACTACTGAAAAGAAACTTATATAGCACCTGCTATACTAAAAAGTCATACAACTTGCCTCATTAATCTTTTTACTATATGGTCTTTGATAGCTCGAAAATAAATCTTTCGACAAAAAAAAAAAAAAACATCGCTTGTATGAACTCCTTTTTTCGCTCTTTGAGTTGAATCTTCCATATCACTCATACCTAGATGTGCCGAAGATTTAATGGTCATACCTACATATCACAGAAACAATCAATTTACTTTAAAGAAATATATTACACTATGTAAATTAAAAACAGAAAATGCTAAGTTTTGGTTTAAGATTTTTTGTCACCAACTTTTAAAAATTCTTACTTAGAAGACATACTTTTAGCAGAAAAAAATACCATGATCAACTTAAATAACTTATTTGTCACCTAAACTTATCAATATAGTAGGTAATAAGCAGTGTTGTTAGTTTAAATAACTTATTTGTCACCTAAAGTTATCAATAGGGGGGTTGCTGAAGAGATCAAAGTGTGGGTCATATTATTGGCCATGCTCATATCTCAGTACTTGCATGTCCTCTCCATTTTCTGAATTAAAAAAACGAACAAATCAGTTTATAAATATATTAATTTCTTTATAACATTCTTTAAATAAATGAACAAAAACTAATCCATTACTGACTTTAGAAAAAAAATGTGGCAACGATCATGACTAATGAAACATACCTTTTGGTAGGAAGGTCCAATTTGTAATTTTATCTTCTATGCCAACAACAATTGGATCCTATGGCAAGTACAAATGAATATAAATCGCAACAGTTATGTTTGTTCTTCTTTTTTCAACTTATTTGACCAATTTTCACTTCTCAATGGAGCCTACCAATATTCTCGGTGAGATGATCGATATTAGATTTAAAAAAATATCGGCGATATATCGACGATATTATCGCCACCGATATTTCAAACTGATATGCTAGTCAAGGTCCGATAACCGATAGTCGCCGAGATTGACTATCGGTTATCGCATAGCTCTCCTCAAAAGATGAGGGTTTTTTTTTTGCAGTAAAACAAATAATTTATTGACAAGGAGATGAGCCTTTGATGTGAAGATTTAAATATCATATTTGACCTGCAATACGTAAGTCTACCGTTTACGACTCTAAGTTTCATTAATCAACAACTCCTTGTCTATGACTGTATGTATATGCCAGCAGATTCCAAGGACAATTTGCTGAATAACCAGTAATTATTATTTAACATGTTTCAATCTATATATACCACACTCATAAATGAACGATTCATTCGACATATATACACTCAAGCCAGTTGCACTACACTAAAGTCTCACTCAAGAGTTCTTCCTAATTATAACTTTTACTACCACAAACAAAACAAACTACAATGAAAGAAAAGTATGCACAACAATCTGTATACCTTGCCCTCAACAGGTTGTTCGAGTGTTCGGTTATGCCTTAGCTGGAAACGATTCAAGCGCCTTAAATCCTAGATTATGATTAAATTAGATAAAATTAGTAAATACATATTAGAATGAATACAATATAAAACAGAACATACAAAATCAATTCGACATTACTCTCCTTGTTCTTGGCATCCTACATTGACCAAAAAAGTCACCACAAGAAACAATGAATTAGAAGTTTCATAAATATACAACGTTGAAGAATTTTTTGAGGCTATATAAAATCAATAAATGAATCTCGAAACCCCATGTTAATTGCCTCATGACATCTGTAGTTCCTTGGAACCAATTCATTCCAGTTTCGCTAGATGTTCAAGTAGTAGCCAACACCTGCAACAATCATAATTTCTTTAAAATCTCATTAAGTATAATACTTTATGCTGGCATCAAGTACAATCGCATATATTAGAACATAACAGAAGTGTTAAAAAACCATCAAAGTAGACCTTTCTTTAGACATCAATGGATCCAAACAACATTACTTTCTTCAACAATAGACAAATATAACATCAAAGAAACTCTTTTCTACTTCAATGTATTTTAGGCAAACAGCATACCCCAACAAAACCCATGATATGATGAACTTAAAGCACTAATTAGTTTCTTCGTTAGGCTCGAGAAACACAACTGAAAAGAGGAAAAAAAGGGTGTTCAAGATAATAAAGAAAATATAACGTAACAAACAATTGATATGTCTGAAAACATTATATTATCAAAAAGACTCAAGGTCCAAAGTTCAATACCGTAATTTAGATCCTAAAAATCGGGTCTGTTTCGGGACCATGGTGTTATAGCTACATGCATGCAGTTGCAACAGAAACGCTCCCTTTTCTTGTATAGTAATACTTAATCGCCGTATATAATATCCGGAGAATGTCATCTGTGGTATGTTTAAGAACAATGGTGAAATTGGTTAATTCGGTTTTAAACGACCAATAACGCTACAATCTAAAAAACGTTAATGCATTCGTATCACACATCTGAGAATAAATCCATGCTTTATTATAGTTTGTATAAGCCCATTCATGTTCACAACCATTTTATTTCAACAAACTACAAATAGAATTTGTTAAGAAAGTGTTCAGTAGCTAAACATCACCGTCAGATCGCGGTTTAATATAAATTTCATCTGTTGGAGCAAGCCTATCCCCGAAAATGTTTAAAAGTTTTGGGCCCTCTGGGAGATTAAAACCGGAGCCCACATGTCCTATAATATAAACTCACCAGACACAAATATAAAAAAAAAGTAAAAACTCATAATAAGAAGATAATTGGTATATTAAATTAAGTATATAGGTTTTTTAATTTGGGTTTGAAAATTAGGAGTTTGGGCACTTTTGCTTATTACATCCAAAATAAGAAGTTTTTGTAACGGGACCCCTGACGTTGTCATTTCCATCCAAATGACTAACTCAGTTAAAAAACTTTGTTTGTTAACAAAGTCTTTTAATTGATTTTGATAAAATATTCTGCAATCAGTTTATAGTACTCATATGTCTGATTTGTAAGTGAATATAGCCTTGGCAGCTGAAAAAATTGAAGTTTGAAGTTGACACAAACATGGATATTTGAAAACTTTAATGTCATATAATACTTTTTTATTATACAAGAATATAAATTTCATCTAAAAACTATATTTATAAAATTAAAGATATACTAAATGTTGTGTATTTTATATACATAGGTACTTCCAAGGATAATGAGTAACCAATTACCAAGAAAGTGTGAAGTAATAAAGTTAGTTGATTATACGGGATTTAAGTTTAAGATTGCAGTACTGAGCATCGGTCATAAAAGTAAGAGGATAAACGGGCCAGAATGGACTCGGTTTGTTGAAACTTATAGAAATAAGAACATAGACAAGTTGTGTTTAAAAAAATTGAAGGAAGTAAAATTTGAGATAAATGTTTTGAACAATGAGGGATTGGAGATTAGAAACGATGGCTCGAATAGAGATTATGTTCATGCTTGCTTGATACAGGCTGAAGAAGAAACATACTGCAAGCAGGTTAAAAATTGCTACCTTATTTTTATATATTGCCAGTGTATCTTTTGGGCTGTTAGAAAAACTTCTAATTTATATTTTGTATCCTATATAAAATCTAATATGACATTTCTGAAATGTATGAAAATTATAGCATTTACCACACGATTTGCTAAAGTTGTTGTCGGAGAGGAGATTAAAAATTGATAACTTGGTTGCAAAAGTACATAGACCAAAGCAGAGTAGTAAAGTTGATGTGTATTATGTTTTCTCTCCTGAAAACAAAAAGGGATTGGTTGCTGGTTTTATGGGACCAAGATAGACAACTTTTTGCTTTGAAAATGAGATTGAGGAAAGCTGCCAACTGCTGTTTCAATGGATGGGAAGTACTCCTGAAGACGACTTTAACTTCACTGTGAAGGTTTTTAACAAAGACGAGATTGGACTTCACGGGGAGACTAAACATCCTTGTAGCCGTAGCAATCACCAACACCGCAAAAAGCGTCCACATTATAAAAAACAGTTTGAATACCATGTTATAGAGACACGAGACTTGGTATTTACATATCTCCTTTTAATATGGTTGATTTTACTTATAATGTTGGATCTATCTGTTATTACTTAAACTATATGCTGTTTTGAATGAATAACTAAAGAAAGAATTTTCCTTTACAGGCAATACCGAGGAACATTGTTCGAGAACACCAGCTAAATGACTACTGTAGAGCTGTGCTGTCATTTGGTCATGTGAAGTTTTTGGTACAGCTGGTTGTTAGGAGAGATCCTAGAAGACCTGATGACAACAACCATCTAGTGATGTATACAAACTGGCAGCATATCATGGATGAAACGCGAATATCTGCGGGGAAAAAGCTGAGGTTTGAGATAGTCGAAGAAAAAAGTGTAACATGAGATAAAATACACTTTGAAGTTTGTTGACATAGTCTTTGAACATCTTTTCAGCATTTAATGATTTATGTTTTAGTTGACATGTTTGATGGACAAATTTCTTCTTCGAAAGCTAACTTAAGAATGAAGTTATGTAGTGTTAGTATATAAAGTTATATACTTTCAAAACTTTGTGGTTTTACCTTTTAATATTTTTCATCTAAATATTACTATATTTTGCATCTAAACATTACTATTTTTCATTACATTTCCCGGTCGCTCAACAAAAAGAAATATAAGACTCAAAATTAATAAAATAATATACAACTTGTAATTACAAATAACAGTGTTTTACAAATCTGCTCCTACCAAAGGGACAAACTCAACATCTGTTTCGCTAAACTTTGCAAACCAAAAGGTCTGTTGAAGACAACCACTGTTGAAAGAAAGTCTGTTAAACCAAACAACCTCAGCTCATGAACCAAACAAACTTTGCTGATGAACCAAAAGGTCTGTTAAGACAAAGACTGCTGAAGCAAAGGTCTGCTAAAGAGAACCTCTGCTGATGAAGCCAAATGTATAATGAACCTAAGTTCTGTTGTGGACCAACAGATATTGCACAATTCAACAGAAGATCTATAATATAAGATCTTTAACATATGATGATCAACAACTCATAAGGTCTGTTGAAGCAAAGTCTATCAACAGATGCTAATGTAACTCAGATCCTAACAGTTCTTAGGGGTTAACAGATGTTAGCACGCTATAATAGTGCTTAGCCTCTAACATATGTTAATGTATCTCAGACCCTAACAGTTTTCCCACTAACCAATTGATTAAATTTTCATTCATTCACTAATAATAATATACAACCCTACTACTTGTCCACTCCATGAATAAAGTTAACAAAAATGTATATAATGTATAATAACAATATTATATAACAAACAAAAGGTTAAATTTACTTGATATTCAAAGCGTATATATTACATACCATATTCATCATTGTAGCCCTTACACACCAAACTTTTAACCACAGTTTGTTAAAACAACAGTTAACAGACATAAATAAAAACCACAAGGAGTCCTCAAAAATAAGTGGTTTCTACTTATCTCTCATAAGAATTGTTTTTTCATAAGCATCTAATTGTTAACCTTAGACAGCTTCTTCCGGGTTCTTCTCACATTAGTGGATAGCTCACCAACGTTGACAACATCAGCATCTTGAGCCATCCGCTTTCCATTAGGACTTGACCCAGAATCCTTTTCAACTTCAACGGCTGAAGAGTCGGTCGTAACAGAGACAGCATCCTTGCAACAGATCCCAATACAACTATTGATCTCATTTAATAAAATAATGAACTCTTTTTAAACATACTAAACATACTTTAAAAATAAATACTCATCCTTGAAGTTCGTTCAGCAGACACCTGAGAAGATTCTGAAAGGTTAACATCTTTAACGTCAGCTACCTCTTGAGTAACCTAAAGGATCATAATATATGATATCATATAAAAAAGTACAGAATCCAGTCTTTGAAACTCAAAAGAAAAATAAATAAATTGAAAAAGTAATTTTATATGCTACCTCATCAGTATTTTCATCACCATTACCATCTCCACCAACCAACTCAGCAATTATTACTGGATCATCACATGTTTTTTGCACAGTATAAACACGATAGTCATTTTTAAGATTGAACTCTGAAACATCAATCTTAAAAGCAGCCTTCTTATCAACCAATCGAAATATCTCATGAGGGAAACATCCAGTATCATTGGCCTTAACCTGCGTCTCTCTTATGTCACTCGCCGCTAATCCAAGAAGCTTCTGAACATCTTTATCAAACATAACACAAGAAACACTACCACTCTCATCCTGCACCCGGACTTGCACCTTGAAGCTGAAATATACACAAATGACTAAGTAAACTGCAAAACTATATTCAAATATCAGTCTTAAAATGTTACTTATATAAATATAACGTTAAATAATCATCATTGCTTACTTTGTGGTGATGGATGTACATTCACTACGACATTTGGGACAAACCAAAGAAGGCGTAGGCAATCGAACAATATCATCCGAAACATTTTCAACATTATGCAAGTATTCACTTTTACCCATCACCTTCTTGAAACACTTACGACAGGCAGCATAAAACCAACCATACTCTTCTTGCACAATCTTAATTGTCGCAACCACAACACAAGACATTTCCTGTAAAAACAATATATGAACTTGTAATCTATAGTTTGACAAACATGCAGGTGATAAACCAACCAAATAACCAAACTATATAAAAAGATGTGAAACCTTTTCTATCTCACTAATCTCATCAACATGTTTCTTCACACCATCAGTTACAAATTCTTTATGCAATGGAAAAACACTCTGAGATGATAGTATTGTTTGAGAAGTAGAACCACTCCCTTGTCCAAACTTCAGTATAAGACTTTTGAATACCACAAATGATTATGAATTAGTATACAAATAACATGAAACCAAGTATTTGACTTGAACATCTATATACAATAGAAATTACATTGACAAATTACCTCCTCCTTAGCTCATTAACTTCATCAATTTCTTCATTTAGAAAAATTCGTGTTGCAAACTTATCACTTTGAACAGTATATTCACCTACATGCAAAAGTATATAGATATTTAATGTATACCTGTCTTTATATTGCCAGAAATAAACAGTATAGTTATGATTTGCAGAAAGTAACAAAAATACCTTTCCATTCCTTACACTTTCCATGTTGTATAACAGCCATCACATGCTCATGAGGTGGGATTTTAGAAATGAAGTCCTTAATTTGCAGAGCATAATCATTCCACACAGTACACCGCAAAACCTTACCCCTACATGAAAAGAATATTCTTATGACGATATACTAAAGACTAATTTATGACCATTTCTTTACAAATCTCTAATATCAAAACCAAATTGAATGAATAAAAACACAAAATCAAAGGAAAGTTATGACATTTATTAAAGTAGCAAATGAGCCATAAATTAACTAACATATTCACTAAGAATAAACTGTTGATCTCATTTATTACCATGATTCAGCATTAGATACAAACACTATAGATCTCATTTATTACCATTACCATGATCCCACATTAAATACCAACATTCTTCATCTTATTTATTAACATCATTAAATACAAACAATGATCTGTATATAACTGCACATGTAAACAACAACTTACTCCAAGTCTTCAATATCGAAATTAATCTTCTTAGTCTCCTTTGGAGGTCGATCAAAGATTTCAAGATCTCCACAACAAACCATAGATCCAGCAACATCTATATGATCACATTATACAAGAATATAAATAAAACTCTCTAATATTATACAAGCAAGACATGATTACAAAAATATACAATACCAACACTCAAAGCGTTTAACGCCTCTCCTTGAAGAATATCTTCATAAGCTCTGAAGTTGAAACCATACTCAACACCTTGCCAATCTCTCACAGGAGTAACAATTGTGCATCTATAAAAGTTGATTTTATAAGGCTGCACTACTACTTTATATAAATCTTTATTCTCACCAACACCAAATTTTGACAGAATGACAACAGTATCTTCTTGAAGCTGTCCATCAAAAACAGGTATCGGATGACTCTTAATACCTGCTTGAATCTTAGCACCCTAAAGAACATTTAAAGAAAGTATCTTCTTAGCATACACCACTACATTCTCTAATAAAACGGAAAAACAGAGATATAAATTACCTTTTCATCAATGAAGATGAGATCCATCTTATAACCCTGATTCCATTTTCGAATAATTATCGTTTTCATGTTCCACATATCTTTCCTAGTATTCAAATCGTTAACAAAATTAAGATTGTTACTGTCAACTGATATTGACATGCTTCTAATTCGGAATTCGGATTGTGATTAAATTTCAAAATTAGAGAAGATGAAAGCGTGATGAAATATGAAGAGGGAAATGAGAAGAAAAACCTTATATAAGAAGGATGATTGACAGGAGTTTCTGAGTGACATGCATTAATTGCAAATTACTTTTTCCCATGCATTTTGAATTTGAATTTCCCGGTAATTAGCCTTAAACATCTGTTGATCTAAAAGTATTACGGAGCATAACAACAACTGCTGCTAGATATTAAAGTAAAGTCACATATAAATGAGCAGAGTAGACAGAATTTTAAATGATTTTATATATTAGGCTTTATGATGCAGTAATGACATAAGAAAAGCATTGTTGCACAGCCTCTCTAGCTGACACATCATCTTTTCTTATGTCACTGGAATTTCTCTTTTTTATAGAAAGTATAGATTGAATAGAATATAGATAGATACAGATATAGATTATATATTGTTCATGTTGATGTTCGCCGCCTCCCACCATATTACTTTAGATCATTGATAAAAGCCCAATCATAATCTCACGTAATTCAAATGGGCTGAACATGTTCTGGCGGCCCATAGTATATAATAATTCTTTCTTTTGTTTGTTCGTCTAAGCCCACACAAATTACCCTATATATTACCCTATATATTAAATTTTGAATGGAATGAACAGTAAAATATAAACCTTATATATTAAATTTTGAATGGAATGAAAAGTAAAATATAATAACATTTCAGACCTGAATCTATGAATTTCACACCCATTATTAAATAATATTTTAAAAATTACCTTATATATTAAATTTCAAATGGAATGAACAGTAAAATATAAACCCTATATATTAAATTTTGAATGGTATGAAAAGTAAAATATAATAACATTTTAAAAATTAAAAGTAGAATTGAATCGTAATATTACTAAGTAATGAGCAAATGATATTGGGTACCGGTACCGTTATTAAATTTATTAAACCGGATGTATTTTTCATACCGGTTCGGCACCGGTATTCATCGGTTTTTACCCTCAAATATCAGTGTCGTATCAGTACCGACCGGTACCGAAACGTACCGTACCAGACATATTCGGTACCTGTACCCACTTTTGGGGATTTCAATAACAGTATTTTCGGTACCAGTTGGTATCGATACTAAGTGATGAGCAAATGGTATCGGGTACCGGTACCGGTACCGTTATTAAATTTATTAAACCGGGTGTATTTTTCGTACCGGTTCGGCACCGGTATTCATCGGTTTTTACACTCAAATATCGGTGTCGTATCAGTACCGACCGGTACCGAACCGTACCGTACCAGGTATATTCGGTATATGTACCCACTTTTGGGGATTTCGGTAACAGTATTTTCGGTACCTGTTGGTACCGACCTCATCAAATCCTGTAGCAATGCAAGTAATTGCACCGTTTAGATTACTTTTCATACACACAGTAAGTAAACTGTAATTCGTTTGAAAGAAGTTTTATATAAACAACAACTTATTTTGCTTTCTTTTTTGTCTTTTTTTTAATGAATGAATTGTAGCATGTAAAATTAACTAGGATATTTAGATTATTGATGAGCAAATCGTATCAAATCTTGTAATCAAACCGGTATCGTATCGGTACCAAATTTACTGTACCAAATTTACTATACCAAATTATTTTCGGTGCTAATTTGGTATCCACCTTTTGGCGTTTTCAGAATCGTTATTTTCGGTTCGACACCGGTCTAGTACCATACCTGTATTTATTGATCTTACCCTTCAAATACCATACCGTATTGTACCGAGTATTTTCGGTGCCGGTACCTAATTTCAATATTTTCTGAATCGGTAATTTCGGTGCCGTTACCGGTATCGAGCTCATCCATATTTTAACGTGTTAGCACCGTAATAACTGAACTAAAAACAACCGAATTTCCAACGTGTAAGACGTGTGGATTCTATTATTATATATTAGGTTATTTAAAATCGTTTTTTTAGGACGGAGTGACTATCCTTACCACGTCATTTTTATTTATGTATTGATATTCAGTATTTGCTTGCGTTGTTGACACGCGTTTTGCAGTCATTGGGTCCCTGCCGCAACGCGCGGACAGAAAATCATCTAGTTAATATTAAAGATGGCTGCTACTCCTTTTTCTCGTTGAACTCCAACCGTACAAACTAGCCCTTTTTTTTTATTGCTGTAGGTTTCTAAAAAAATAACAATAATATATCAATTTCTTTTTGTTTTGTCTCTTGCGCCCCTACCTCTCAAAATTAATAGACATCCCGTTGAACACGAGACATGGATCACAATCATTCTCGTATAGTGTTTAACTATTTGTAAGAACGTTTGTAGAAATAGAGAGAAAAATAAGTTTCTTTTAAAGGATTTAGTGAAAATCTGATGTAAACACCGAATACGTTTATAGGTGTTTTAACCCTTAGGGACATATAGTTTTATTATGGCCTGGTCTATTCGCACACGGTGTTTGTCTTTTTGCACACTCAAAGCACCCCGCTTTGGCCATAGCGGGGCGCTTTGGCCAAGGTCAACAGACAAGGACTGACTTTGTCGACGTCATGCCTACGACCTGAACAAATGGCAGGTTGTACATGTTCGTTTTGTAGGTGGCGTCAATCATTAGCACATGCGGGAAGACACACCACATAGTGAATGATCTTTCGTGAACAAAGAAGACATCTTCAACTTCGTTCGATATCTCATTTGTGCGCATGTAATAAGTGTAATTTTTTTCGAGAAGAATGCTTTCAAGTTTTTGCATCGGAGACTTACCGACATTTTTTTCGGCGTTGATCTTCTGAACAGCGTTGTGTATATCTTTCGGAATAAGCTTTCTAGCCAGATTGTTTTTTGTCAGCGTTCGCCAGATACTTTGGTTGGGAATGTCTTGCTCTGCCAGCTCCTTAACCAGTTTTTTATCCTCCGAAGAAAGCCTTCTCGCATACGCGTGACCCTCTAAGTTTTCAATAGGAGTGTGGTTATGCTTCGCCTTCGTCCCCTCGATCCTCCAAACACTTCCGGATGATTCCGAAAACCCGATCATCTCGAACGGGCAGCCTATTTTCTTGCTACCCGTTTTCCTCTGTGTAGCTATACTCTTATGCTCCCCACCAAAAGTACATTGAAACCAAATCTTGTAATTCTCTCCTCTTTTATTCGACCTCTTAATCACAATGAGGTAACCGTTGTCTTTTGCCGTGTCTTGTACCCAACGCACCAACTCTTTACGTGACGAAAAGGTCTGCGTTGTATCAAACGAAAACGTAACCGGGTAACAGCCTTCCTCGTCAACAGACACATCCCCCGGCTCACCATCGTCACCGAGGTCCGAATATACTTGATGTTCAAAGTTGTGCTCGCCACCGTAACCGAAATTCGAATAACCTTGTAAGCTCTGTTGACAACCGTAACTGTCGTTTGGACCACACTCCTGCTGTACAAAGCTGTACTCGCCACCGTAACCGAAATTCGAATAACCTTGTTGTGCGTAAGGGTCCTCCATAGGGGTATTCAAATCCAGCGTCACCGTGTTATCACGATAACGAATGCCAGATACAACCTCTGCCTCCCTCAAGTTGGACGAGACCGGTTTCTCATACGAGTCAGAAATAGCGGTCCCCTCGTAAGAATCATGAACAACTGTCTCGTCAGAATATTGACCGAAAATATAGTTGTTTAACCACGACATCGTTTTTTCAAGAGATGTAACTAATACAGCAAAACCGCGCGTTATTTTGAAGAAACACAACGGATGGGGAATAAAGGCAACACAGACCTTTGATCTGAAATGAAGGCAACCATGAGGGTGAAATTTGATCTGAATAAAGGCAATACGTTATTTTGAAGGAACAACTGTCTCAGAGGTTGCTTTTAAAAGGTAAAGAGGGTGAAATTTGGGGTCGAAGCGCCGCGCTATGGCCAAAGCGCGGCGCTTAGGGTTAACGACAAACCTCATAATCAGCTTTATGTCTCTCAAACAGTAACTCATGTCTCAAACGTCAATCAAGTCACCTTTTGTCGATCTAAGCGCCGCGCTATGGCCAAAGCGCGGCGCTTTGAGGTGTGAAAATAATTTTGGTCGTGTGCAATTAGCATGACACATTATTATACGTCATATGACAATCATAATAAAAATACTGATTACATGCTAGACTCAGGGTTTGATGGTGGTACAATACTTATCGTGGGCCAACTCCAAAAACTACCAAAGCAAATAATTGAATTATTCTCGTCATTGGAATAGGCAAATTATAACACGTTACGTTACATGTGTCGTTATACTTGTCCCCCAAATACAATTATTGATTTAACTAATCATACAAATGATAACACGTTACATTTGTCATTACTGATTGCAAAAATAAATTGGTTGTTTACACATAAATGGTTCTAAATTTCTAATGCATAAGGCATTTGGAAAATCTTGAATTTCGTAATACAAACAATGCTTATATCTATTCTACATTTGAATTAATGCCTACCCATGATCCAGTGCGTAAAGTTTTTTTTTTTTCAAATGGCAAATGTTAATATTACCCTACTTTACACCAAGTAATCAAAATTATGTCTTTGCTCATTTGTTATGATATTTGTCCCTTACAAAAGTAGTATGGATTGAGATTCGAATTCTTGCAAGTGCAAGTTTTATTGATATTTAGATGTGAAAAAAAATGTTTAAAAAAGTTGAACTAAGCATTTAATTTTATCATTCCTTTTTTTCTTTTTTTTAGATGTGAAAAAAAATGTTTAAAAAAGTTGAACTAAGCATTTAATTTTATCATTCCTTTTTTTCTTTCTTTCTTTTTTTTTTTTTTTTTGAATAACGGATGTTATCATTATTCCTTTTTAATTTTATAAGTTACATACAATAATCCTTTCAAAATATTTCCTTGTAACAATAACTTAATTCATAGACGTTTATAAAACAAAAATATTCATAAGTAACTCGACTTTTGTTCATATATAGGGAATGAAGACACAGATTAAACGCCTCCAGGCTAAGACTATGCGTAGTTATAAGACCACCCGTAATGGGCGTTGTTTTTTCAAAATTTTCCCCCAATCACGCCCAATATCGCCCCATCCCCACCCCTCTCGGCGTTTTCGGGCGTGTTTGATCGACTTTTTTGTTTTGGCGTGTTTTAAAAACGCTGGAGGGACGAGAATTTGACCAATAGGAACGTTGCAACGGTCATAACAACGGCTAGAATTTTTTTTTCTATTTTGACTTCTCACCTATATATATATACACACCTCTACATTTTTACAAACCAAAACTCATACAATACTTCCATTTTACAAACAAAAACCTCTACAATCTCAAATATTAAACAATTTTAATAAAAAAATGGGTTCTCCTAGTTCCTCGTCCATTGCAAATTATTACTATAGAGAGTTTTTAGCGGATGATGGTGAATCCACCGATGAGGAGGTCGAGCAAGAGGCGGTTACGAGTGCTTGTCAACTAGCGGTGAGATATGTGAAGTATTGTCGCCGGCCCGCGCGTGAAATTAAAACAAGAGATTATATTGAACGAGACCGATGTGCGGCAAACGATCGGTTGATGAAAGATTATTTCGATGAGGCGCCAACATTTCCGAACCCAGAAGTTTTTAGGCGTCGTTTCCGAATGAGTAAACGTTTGTTTCTACGCATCGTCGACGACTTGGAAAGCAACTTCGATTATTTTAAATAAAAAGCGGATGCGAAAGGGACACTTGGATTCACCGGTATTCAAAAGTGTATGTCGGCGCTACGAGTCCTTGCTTACGGAAACACGACCGACATCAACGACGAGTATTTAAAAATGGCCGAGAAAACAACGCGAGACACCTTGGAGCATTTTTGTCGCGGTACATTCCTATACTTTACTATAAAAATTACAAGTATTTTTTTAAGCTTATGGTTGTATAAGTTTGTTTTTATAAAGGTATTATAGATTTGTACGGTGCGCGTTATCTGAGAACGCCCACATGGGACGATGATGCGTGTGTAGCGTTATATATATTTATGTATATTTTAAGCCCTTTTTAACACTTTAGTCAAGTTTTAAATTTATAAAACACGATATTTTACTAACACTAAACACACATATGGGCAAGTGCACCCATCGTGAGTGTAGTATAGCATTGGTAAGATACCGAGGTCGTCCAAGGACACAAGAGCTTTTAGTACCGGTTTATCCTCAACGTCTAATCAAATCAAAAGTTTAGAAAAAAGGTTTAAACAAGAAAAATAAAAACTAAAAATGTTGAAAATAAAAATAAAAATAAAACAGATAGACAAGATAAATCACTTGGATCCGACTCGCCTTTAGTGTAACCTTTGATGTTTTCCGCACTTTTGCACTTTTTAAGAGATTATCTTAGTTATAGTAGTAGGCCCCTCTTTTGAAGGTGACGTTACCCTCAGCCCAGTAGTTTGAGTCAGCAAGGATACAATCCTAAAGGGTTGGATTATTGGAAGATAATTAATTAAGTTATTAATGCGTAATGTGGCAGGCCCCTCTTTTGAAGGTGACGTTACCCTCGGCTAACTGGTTTGAGTCAGCAGGGATACAATCCCAAGTAGCCGGGTTAATGTATTAATAGTAGTTAACATATGAGGGGATCAAGTCATTTGCACCCCCGCCATCCAATACCAGTGGGTATTGAAGGAGGTCCTAGTAAGCTTGACCCAGGTCCTTGCAGGATCTATACACTGAACAAGGCAAGAACCTTACCAAACCATTCCCTTAACCCCCGACCAGGTAGCCAACATATCTCCATATAGACCGTGGAGATATAAATGGTGTAAATCTTTTATTTTATATAGACAGTAAAATAACGCCAAGACACCACGGACAAATGATAAGGAAGTTTTACCTTCAACATAAGAAACTAGTTATTAAAGTCATTAATACAAAACCAAATAAAAAGTGCGAAAAGATTAAAAAACAAAAGTATTACACTAAATGCTTGTCTTCACCAAGTGATGTAAGAGACTTAGGCAAACATGGCCTTTGATTGTCAATAACTCTTACTATCAATCTTGGATCCCGAGACGATTACACACACTCTATGATGGATGATGGTGGTGGATGTGGGTGTTGTGATGGTGGTGGAGTGTGGGTGAAGTGGGAGAGAGGTGGTTTGTCAAGGGATGCCTTTGAAATGAACCAAGCACCCCTATTTATAGCCTGCACAGAAGCCCGGACACGGCCCCGTGTCCATTGGGCACGGCCCCGTGTCCATCCACTTTCTCTTTCTTCATTTAATGCAGTTTGTCTGTATTAGTTGACCACGCCCCCGTGTCCGCTGGGCACGGCCCCGTGTGCAGAAGTATCTGTACTATCAAGATTTGCTTGGATTCTGCGAATCTTAGCATTGACCACGGCCGTGTAGAGCTGGGCACGCCCCCGTGTTGGGAAATAGAAGCTTCTATAACTTTGCCTTTTCTGCAGACACTTGGGCACGCCCCCGTGTCCGCTGGGCACGAGGCGTGTTCAGCATTCTGATATCTTGTTTTTGATTGGGAAGATGCTGTCGAGGGGTCGGGCATGCCACGTTTATTCCTTTTCTTGTATTTGTGTTAGATTTAGCTGTATTTTTGCTTCTTTTGTTCATTTGATCTCATTTAATTCTGAAAATACAAAAGGAAGACAAAAGCACACTTTTTCCAACATCAGTACTAAAAAAGGGTTAGTTTTATGCGTCTTTTGATGTAATTTATATGTTGCATTTTACACACATCAAATACCCCCACTGTAAGTCCCGAAAATATGGATCAAATAACGATATCAAACAATCACCAAGGATGGGCGGAATCCAAACTAGATGATCTTCAAGAAATAATCAAGAACACTATGAAGATTTGAATATTCAAATGATTCAATGCTTAAACTTGCATACAAGGAGCTTGTCTAATTCAAGTTTCTAAAACAAGGAACCAACCTATGCTTCTCATTTCTAACATCTATTTATAGAAAGGGGTTTCCCCCAAACCCTAAGCCCATTTTCCCTAAGCCCACTCTAATATCCACTAATCCAAAGCCCTCTAGATCACTTAGCTACTAATCCATAAACCTTCAAGGTCCTAACAATCTCCCCCTAGGTTTACTGGATTAGTTGTTGTGTCGAACTCGAGGACCTGCCCAGAACTGGATTAGGATCGGCAAACAAGCAATTCCCGATGATGTTTATAACAGCACTCGTCCAGGATTTCGCACATTCTTCATTTTGTCGTTGCAGTGAATTTTGATGATGACTCAGAACCAAGATATCTTCCTCATGAAAACTCATCTGATCCAACGTATCTGGTATGCTAACGACTGGTTTTCAGAAACAACCGCAGCTTCAGCCATCTTCGTATCATGCTTCCAGAAGTTGAAATCATGAAAATTTTCTTCGCAAGCTTTCGAAAGATGGGAATTTCCTCTTCTTTGGCGGTCGGAGGCCAGATGTCAGATTTTAACTATCATCTTGGTGAGAAAGGATCACGAACATCAGGTTTTTCTTCTAATCTTTGATTCAGTAGTCTTCATGGAAGGGAAATTGTTATTGACTTCCTTCTCATGGAACATCCATCCTCTGCCTCTCTTGTTTGATCAGAATCAGCCACACATTCTTGTCATGGTCGTATCTCCAGCTAGCGACCACATGCTTGTTTTCCTCTTTATTGAAATGGCTAGACCCTAACTTCATCACAAATATATCTGGCCTCTTTGTAGGATCTTTGAGCTGGAAGTTTTCATCTGGAGGATTCAAATCCTGATTCTTCATCATAATCATTTGCTTGTCACACTGTCTCCTTTCATGCTTCTTGCTACTCTTCTTCTTTTGGATTAGCAACTAGATAGGCATTCAAGGTGGCTCCACGTTATGTATCTGCTGCTACATTTGTTGCTACTCTCTCTTCAGAAATTTGCTCATACAGTTGATCTATTGTTCGACCTCTGCTCAGAGACTTGTGACTGAAGACAGGAAAGCACAGTCCTGTTGTAGTGATGAAAACTGAGCTTCTATCATTTCAGCATCATGTTCGAATACAACCACTCGTCGTCGCAAACTAGCTACTTTTGCATCTCCATCATTATCACTATCACTTCATCCAATGACGAGTCCTTTCTCGGTTGCATAACAACATGCCGCTTCATCATATTTTGTGAACTTCAAAGACAAACTTTGACATCAATGTTAGGTTCCTGTATTCAGTTTTCCATGTGTTGCAGCAGCAGGCTCTGGATCAAAAGACATAGTAGGCTCTGGATCAGGAATAGGGCAAATAGGATCAGTATCAGGATCAGTGTTGGTTTGTTGGCTCATTATTGGAGTGGCTTCAATCTTAGTTTGAACTCGGTCACCAACGGTAGGAACGAATGGAGGGTTTCCGTCACTACCCTGCAAACTTAGGAGTAGAGCTGCCAAGATCTCAGATGTAGTCTGAACTGGTACTCTAACGGCTTCCTCAACCTTTTCAGATGCAATCACTTCCACTTCGCTGTAGGAGTCAGGTTCTTCTTCACTAGAGTCTGATTCTGAATCTGAATCAAGTGTCTCAGCTTTCTTGTCAACACGTGTATGTTGCATGTCACGTTCTTTTGGCAGCTTTGGCATTTAGAGGGCTTTGGTTTGAAAAGTATAGAAACCTGCAAACTTTGAAATTCGAACAAGTGGTCCAAAGATAGTGAGAGAATCCGTGATGATCAGGAGATGAGATTAGTATGAAACGTGAATCGAAGGAGAAAATGATTGCCAGTTAATAGTGTTTCGGATTGGGCCTGAGATCAAATGGCCAAGCCCCAACTCGGAACAATGGTCCGAATTATATTTGAGAGCAATGGGCCAGATCTGATTTGCGTTATCCACGACAGTGGGCTCTAATCCAAAACAATGTGTCAGACTATTACTTTAATGATTTGCCTTTTCATGACAGAAAACATCTTTCTCAAAATCAATGATCCAACCAACCGAGCAAACCTTTTGAGCAAAGAGATAATCAAAACAAAACAAATTAATAATAGAAAACTATTGGAGGAGTAATATAGGGAGAACCTGCCATGGGATCAAAATCGTTTTCGAACCGATTAAGGAACATTTTTCAGCTCTTCGCTTACTTGGACTGGTCCAAGCGATTGTTAATATGCTTGTCCTCTTAAATCTAACGCCCTATCTTCAACTTTTAGCTTTGTGATACACTTAAGGTAGAATTATACTAAAACATCTGTGTGTCCCATTCCAAGGCATACTCCTACGATCAAGGTAAGCACAACAGTTCATCATAGCAGGTGAGTATACTGAGATCATCCTTAAGTTTTTCAACGCTAGACTTTCTGGTGAACAGGTCAGTACTTCCGTACAGCAGAGAGACCAGAGAAGTTCTGACGAGGGCGAGACAGATACCTTTAACGGTACGGATTTGGCTTTAATAGCACACGGAATTCTCTTTTTAGTGAGATTTTCTTCCGTTTTCAGGTTTTGGCCCTTTTGTGGCTCTTTTTGCAAGATATCCTGACTGTGCCCAGGTCTGCATATAGTCTGGATGCAACAGAGGGACAGCCCTGATATCCCGGATGATTCATCAGCATAAAGACCCAAAATCTCAGACGTTGGCTATCTATCAACGCATGATTTAAGACCATGAAATCATACACCGTTGGTCTGTTACCCACGAGATGTCCAGTCCATTATGTTTATATCACTTTGCCTCCTTTTGCTTTTCGAGCGTTAGACCTATCAACATATCGCAGTGGATCCTAGCCTGTTCAGCTTCAAACCTTACATGTGTTGATCAAGTTCTTTAACACGAAAATTCATTTCATTTCCCAACAACCTTTTCTCCCCCTCAAACATTGCGTATGCACATATATGTTTTTTTTTTTTTTGCATATGTACATATACGTTCCTCTCCCCCCCTAAATTTGTGCATCACACTTTATGCACAAATTTACTTATTTATTTACATTAGCATGAAACCGTTTTTTTTTTGGGTCGCTCAGTCGGTGATACGTGTCATTTTCAAAAGATCCACAAGCACATTGAATCTCGAGACGCTAACAGGTTTTGTAAAAAGATCTGCTGAATTAGCATCAGTGTGGATCTGTTTAAGTTTAAACAATCCTCTGTCATAGCAATCTCAAATAGAGTGCACCTTGATGTCAATGTGCTTGGTTTTATACTGAAAGACAGGGTTTTTGATAATCTGGATAACGGCATCATTATCAAAATAAGTAGTGGAGTTTAGATAAGTCAAACCGTAATCCTTGAGCTGGTGTTGTGTTCAAAGAACCAAGAACCTGAGAGCAGCAGGCAGCAGATGCTACAACGTACTTTGCTTCCGCTGCAAAAGTGAGCTGTTGCTTCTTGCACTGCCATGAGATGAGATTGTCCCCCAAGAATTGGCATCCAGCTGATGTACGCTTCATATCCCTGTTTTGACGAACTTGTAAGCCCAGAAACATTTTCACTTCTCCAACAAGCGCATTTCGAATTTCTTTCTCATCATACGAAAATACGAATGGCCTTTAGATGTGCCATCAATGCGTGTATCTCTCCAAGATTCGGACCTTCAACTTGTTCAAACCTTGAACTGCCAATTGTGCCTTGTTTCTCACTATCACGTCGGGGTCGTCTTGTTTGTTTCTGAATAGTCATGAGTTGATGCCCCCTGATTTGCTGTGGAATCGCACACCAGCAGCTTGAGATTGAGAAACTTCTAGATATTATAACAGATTGCTCCCCCTCATTTGATGCAATAGCGATGTTGATCACTGGTGGATCTACAATGCAAATTAATGGAATTGCTTCCAGAAACAGAGAAGTTCCTTGAGCATTTGAGGGTCCTGAGGAGACTTCAGTGTTACGGACTGCACCATCAGGGATAGCTATCGCAGGTTCAGAAACCGATTTCTGAATTGGTCGAAGAACAAGATAGCGAGTCACTCTGGGTGAAGAGAATCTCCATTACTGTGTCGAGCATCTGTGATACGCTCAACAAGCTGTCCTTCAGCTTCGAGAGTTAATTGACATCTGAAAAAGGGAGAACTCCATTATAGACCGTGCTCTTCCTGGTGAAATTTATGGATTCTCCTTTGTGAAGTCGACACATCCTTCGTTGAATATTTTTATGCCATTCAACTGGGACATGTCTCCCGTCATGTGCCTGTAACAACCACTATCCATAAACCAAAGTCTAACGATAGCCCTCCATAGCTGTTCCTGCACAATCAGTGGAATCAGTTAGACACTGGAACCCAGGCCATAGTGAACCTGAGTTGACAATCACTATCTATGTATGAGACTTCGTGAAAGATCATCTGGCTCATAACATCGCTTGTGGTTTTTGGCGATGAAGTGGATGTTGATGGTTGCGAACACGGAGACTGGGATCCAACAGGAGTTTTAGGTTTCCAATTCCTAGTGTCTGAAACACTTTCATTTGATGAAAAGGATTTTGTCTTTTCTTGAAACCTGTTTGTTTTTAAAAACTTTTGGTTTTCCTGTTTAGCAAGATTCCAGTCTCTGTCAGAAGGCCTTGCTTTGGGATGTCTATTTTTGATAAAATTTGAGTGCATGGCCTTCTGATGTTACATGTTCATAGAGTAGTAGGGACGATGAACACAATTTCTTGCGATGTGTCCTATAATTCCACAGTTAAAACATGTATGCCTTTTTGAGAAAAAGACATCTAGTTCGGCTTGCGTTATTCTCGAGAACTGATCACGTCTTTTCCATTCATTTGACACTGAGTGCTTTGGAGTGTGCTTGTTCTTGGAGGAACCCGGCTCACAACTATCAGCACAAGAGTAAGTATCCGCGACCTTACCCTTGAGCTTGGGTTCTGTTTGCTTGAGATTTAAGTTTTCCCTTTTTACATTCTTTCTTTTCGGCCTTCTGCTTCTACGTGACCGCTTTCTTTTAGGGGGAACAGATTCAGTTGACTCTGTTTTGTTAATGTTACTTTTGGGATCGATAGATGAACTGTCTGTGGAAGTGACTTTCACATATCCTTTTTCCTCAGAGACCATGTTTTCAGGAGATTCTGCAGAGAAGGTTTCCATAATAATTTCTTCTACAGTTTCATCATCAGATTTAACTGTGGAATCAATTACCATGGATTCCTTCTCCATAGGTTTCATGTTTCCATGGGTTTCTGCTGAATTGGACTCTATGGATGCCTCTTCTTCAGTCTGATCAACCTCTGAGTTCTCGACATTAGACGATTCTGGTAATTCAGATGATGAGCAGTCTGTGTCTAACATATTTTGACTGTCTTCTTTCGCAATGCTGCTAGATTCTGATTGTTCATCACAATCGGAACCACTTGAAGATTTGAGCTCATTATCTGAGATTCCTGAATCCTCTGTTTGACCGCCAAGATCGTCAGATGATACCTGTTCAACAACAAATTCTTCATTATCACAAACAAAATCATCAAATTTTTTATCATTGCAGGGAGCTTCTGATGTATTATTCGATGTTTCAGGCATACAATCACAATTTCCTGAATCATCAGAATTGATTTCTGAGTTACTTGAAACAGATGTCTCAGGTTCCTCAGTTAACACATCAGGCTCTCCTGTTAAAACATCTTCAACATTTTCAACATGGTCATTTTTATCACAAGTATAATCTAGAATAATAGCACCAGATTCATCAGTCTTAGTGGGAACACCCCAAGTCTCAGCAAACCAAGAAAAAACACAATTCCAAGCATAAAGGCCATCTTTATCAGAAATAACATTATCAGCAACACGTTGATGTGATTCATCATCCTCTATAGATTTCTCTTCTGTTCTTACTGGCTCTGCACATGAACTAGAACAATTAGTATTTTCAACAGAATCAGAATTTTGCGAACTTTCCTTCATCTCTTCTGCGGATGTGTTAACTGGTTCCGTTTTTGTTTCAGTTTCTGCTTCTGTATTTTTTGCTGTTTCATTTTCGTGATTGGACTTATCTGCTGATTTGTTTTGAACATTATCATTTTTCACAAAATTCATTGGTTTCTTGAAATCAGCTTGTTGGTCATTTTTAAACTTTGATGGTTCATATGGAGCATAGTCACTAGGCTTGCCATACTTCATCTTGTCATAATTTTCCATCTCCTGCTCAGTGATAGGCAGTCTGGAATAATTATGATTGTATGGTGGTGGAACCTGTGTATCCCAATCCCTTTCCCTTATTTTCTTTATACGCAAGTTGCACATTGCACAGATTACGAACTGTGTCACTGGAAGTATCAAACTTTTTGATGTTTAACTCATTTTGTTTGTATTTTCCAGTGAGTAGCTCTAGCTCACCCTTCAAAGAGTCACATTCAAGGGTTTTGACTGTAAGTCTATGTTTGTAGTCGTGAACCCAACATTGCTGCTGGTTCACATCTCTGTGAAGTTGAGCTATGTCCTTCTTAAGTGCTTCAATCTTTTCATAGAGAATTTTATTATTCTCTCGAAGACTGATGTACTTTCCCATCACAGTGTTGTAATCGGTGATTAATGCTGAGTTTTGTGATCTCAGAAAAGCAACTTTCTTTCTACAGTGCTCCGAACATAAAAGAGAGTTTAGCGTTTCAGAGAGTGATTTCGGTTCTTCAGTTTTGGCTACTTCATTGATATGAGATTCCGTCGATTGTGGGGCCTTCTCATCAGGTGATGTAGCAGCCACGGGTGAAGATGAGGGAATCTGAGTGGCGTTGGAATGAGTAACAGATGGAGATGTAGCAACGCCCTTCTGACAGTTGGACATAGATGACGATGTGCTTGCGAGATTCTGACTCCTCAGCTTGTCCTCCTGGACATATTCATTGACTAAGGAGATCACATCTTTTGTTTCCGTTGTAGAGTGATTGTATGTTCCCATAATAGCCGCAACACGAAAGTCCCATGTCTTGCTTCCAG
Organism: Helianthus tuberosus; assembly: GCA_030545235.1. Taxonomy (NCBI): domain Eukaryota; kingdom Viridiplantae; phylum Streptophyta; class Magnoliopsida; order Asterales; family Asteraceae; genus Helianthus; species Helianthus tuberosus. The sequence continues at coordinate 36,022,521 of CM060374.1, forward strand.
GCAATCCGTACAAAAAGGCTCTGTTAATCCTACCAAGTGTCACATACAATCCGCTCTTCTCGATTTCAGAAAGCAGCATTGTAAACCTTCTGATTACGTCTTCTACGCTTTCACCCTCAATGAAACCGAAACTATCAAGTTGTTCCAAGAGCAACTGACGTTGAGAATCAATACTTGGAGAAGTCATCGTCTATCCAAGCAATAAACAAACAATAACCTGTAAACTCGCTAACTCAAACACGTTGCAACCGTATGAACCCACTTCCTGTACTGCACCTCAAAAACTTGTCAAAAATTATCAAAACGAACAAACACCCTTTTTTTATTAAACTGATTTTTTTAATTTTTTTTTATTTTTTAATTTTTAGATTTTTTTAATTTATAAAGTATAATAAATTTTAAAGTCTAATATTTTATATATAAAACTTTTCAATTAAGTTAATTTAAAAAAAACTAATATTATATTACTTATATATTTTTAATAAAAACTTTTAATTAATATATATTAATGATTTTGTAATGATTACCTAATAATTATTTTTATATTATAATAATTATTTAAGAAGAAACCCTAAATTCCAAAAGTGTCAGCCGCCAATCGTTCTGAATTTCCTTCTTCGTTAATAAAGCTGCACAACGGTCGCCGGAGGTTGTTCGGAGATGAAGGTTGGAATGATGGACGGATGACTGAAATGATGAGACGGTGGTGATGGTCGGAGTGACTGTTGAAGATGATGATGGTGGAGAAGACGATGACGATGATTCAACGATGATGTATGATTGACGACGATGACCATAGAAGATGATGGTGGAGAAGGGGGTGACGATGATGATGATGCGTCAGAAACGAAGGAGGCTGATTGTACGTCATCGGAGAAGAAACGGTGGTGACCGGAGGAGGGATGTTGCAGGTTTTGGTCGGAGATGGCGGCAGAGACAAAGAACGACGGTGGTCGTGGGAGGTTGATGGAGAAGAACAGTGGAGGTGGTGGTCAGAGAAGACGATAAAGCAGGTGCGTCGTTTACGGTGAAGATGGAGTTAAATGACGGAGATGAAAGTTGTATTCCGGATGATGAATAATGAGTGTCTCGGATGAAACTGGTTTATTGCGGATGATTACGGATTGTGAAAGTGATTCGAAATGGGATGAATATAGTTCGAGATGGATCCGAGATGGAATGTTGATGATGTCAGATGATTGCGGATGATGATGTGAAAGTATCTCGGATGAGTTTTGGCAGCAGATGATGATGAAATGATGATTAAGGATGAATGATGAATGTTCGAGATGGTTCGAAATCCAAGCAGACAATCTGTGGTGTATTGTTGACAGAAGACAGAAGATAATGATTGTTTTGGTCAAAAAATTACCTAAGCAATTTAGTGATCAAATTAGTTAAGTGAGGTAGTGTGCTAGAAATATGTGTGAAAAATGTGTTAACAAAATTAGATATGAAAACAGTTTCAGGATACGGCTCAGGATATAGAGCTGTATCTATGATCAAACAATGAGCAAAAATGTAAAGGTGGACACGTGATATACGAGGAAAGCCCTTGATCAATCTAGATCGCCGGCATAAAACCTCGGGAGCTGACAATCGCAGCTGCCTTGTTCTTCTATTGCTTCAAATATCAGGATACAGTGCAGGATGTGGTGCGGATCGACTATGTGTTACAATGAAATTTGGATACAAGTGTGGTGTTTGCAATGAGCTAGAGAGTGAAAGTGTTCGAGAGTTGTAAGTGTAAATTGTGTGCCTTAAACTGATCCGCCCCCATCTATTTATAGTAAAGATAATGTAACTAACTATCCTAAACTTCCGGGATCCAGCGAATATTCCCACTCGAACGTTGAGGACCAAGTCTTTCGGGTTCAACGGCTTCCTCATAACAAATACGCCCGAGTCTTGAGGAGAAGAAGTCCTGATGACCGTTAGTAACTTACAGCCATTAACCTGCACGTGTTTAATTCACTCAAACTTAGGATATCGCCCAGGATGTTAGCAATATCCTCGTCCAGTATCCTGGTCACAAATAAACAATTAGAAGCGGGATATTAGTCAGGATATGTATACTCAGAAAATGACCCATAACAATTGTCCCCAAATATATCGGTTGGTATACCAATCCAACGGATATATTTCAAAAATCTTATCCCATAACTCAAGGCATTTAAAACGAAGCGACGGTCAAGATCACATCGTAACTTCCAACGCGCTTTTTGCTCAATGGAGATCCACAATGCCCCTATATCTTCTCTTTTCTTGTTTGAAAAGCAGATATCTTCGACAGAACCTTCAGGTAATTCTCCATTTCCGATTTACTTTCTATCAATTTACATCGCCTTACTCGCAATGGATGCCGAGACCTTCACCCAGCAGAATCTCCTTAAAAATCCCGAAAAGGAGATCTGTGCTTTTGACAACGCAGACATTGCAGCTTTAAGAGCCTCCGGCGCCTTCCCTGAGAACACGGTCTTTAGACCATTCGATCGGTCAATCCGATCGGATGTTTCTTCCACTGAATGGGTTTGTTTTCCAGCATATCCTTTTTCGCTAGGTCTTCGATACCCTTTTCCTGAATTCATGATGCAATTCTTTCGAACCACCGGCATCTCTTTTGCTCAAACCATGCCCATGGTTTGGAGAGTACTAATTGTACTTAACCAAATCAAAAACCTCCATTGTTCCGACCTTCGCATCGAGGATTTACCTATTGCTTATCGCCTCCGATCCCATGGCTCTAGCCGGTTCTTGCTCTTCTCGACCTCCAGCAAACCCCTGATTCTCAAAGCCACCAAAAACGAAGACGGATGGCAACGCAAATTTTTCTTTGTCAAACGAGACTCCATTGCTGAGGGTGCCAACCTTCCAGTGGAGTGGTTAACCACCGGTAGGGTCATAAATATTCTCATAGGCCATTTAATTCTTATCTTCTATTAATATCCTTCTTTTCGATCTTTATGCAGTGAACTTCAAGGAAGTCGCTCCCCCTACCGCTGAGTCAGAAGAAAGAATCAATATTGTTTACCAGTTACCTGCGATAGACAGGACTTTCTCGACACACGTCCCGAGTTCCAGTCAATACTCGTCATCCGAAATGTCTGGTAAGGATTACTTTCAAAATAATTAGTCAAGACAGTATAATAATAAAATGAAGAGTAAAACTTTTCCCTTTATGCAGCACCGGCCAAGATCCCTGAAGTCTTTGACCTCGACGAATTGGACAGTTATTCTGATCAGATCCAGGTCAAGAAAGAACCTAGTCCCAAGACCACAGCCACATCCAAACCCAGCAGTTCCAAAGCCATCATTATCCCCAAACCTTCACCGGCTACCAAGCCCCGGAGTTCAAGTTCCCGCAAAAGGAAAGAGCCTGATTCCCCTGTCATCTTTGACACATTTCCTTATGAGAAACATGGGTTCATTGAAGCCAGCGGGTTTATGACTTCCTTTCTTAACCAGGTTAGTTTTCTCATATCACATCCTGCGGCTTACATTATTTTCAAAGATTTATCAATATTAATACCTGTCCTCTTACCTTTGTAGGGTCTTGAGCGTTTGGTTAACCTATATCAAGAATCCTGCAAGCTCAACAAGACGCTTGAAACCAAGCTAAAGGAAGCTGAAATCACAATCTCCGATCAAGGCATGATTGCAGCGGCCAAATCTCGTCATTACGAGCAGAAATTTAAAGCCATGACTCAAGAACACCAAACTGCTCTCAACAAAGCTACTCTTCAAGCCCAGACCGATCTTGAAGCTGCCCACGTGCAGTACGAACGGGATATGGTCAGCTACCGGGAAAGCCTCAAGAGTTCCGTCGTCATTTCTCTCCTCCAAGCCAGGTTGAAGATGGCCCATGAAGCCAAATCATTAGGCTTTGAATGCCCTTCTTGGGATGTCGGTGCCTGGGAGACCAAGCTAAAGAATCTCGGCGGCATTTCTTTCAAATCAGCTGTCGAAGAATCTTCCAAAGCAGTTGAAAAAGCAACCGATGCTGAGAAGGATACTGAGACGGATCCCAAGACGGATGCTGCTGAAATTACTATGGACGAAGAAGGCACTACCCCCTAAAGCTTATTTACCTTAAATCGTTTGAACAATTTTAGGTTTTTATGAACAATTTTTATTTCTGTATCGAAACAATTTGATAGCCGAAGGTGGATGGGTCCTGGGTTTCAGGATGAAACCTTCGGTTATCAACCAGTATTGATTGCTTCAAGAATAATTTCATCTTTTTATTTTTCTTGCCATCATCTTCCGTTTTTCCTAAGTATAAATCTTAGCTTTGCAAAAAAAAATTTATATTGTTATATCCTGTCAATATGCTCAGCAATATGTTACAAAAACTTCTTTATTAGATAAGACTCCCAAATGTTCGTTCAACTTTGTAGAAAGCTTTTTGAAAAACAATCTATTTTTCCAAAACCAAGTTTTGATAATACTTAAATGATCAAAGTTCCAAACTAATACTAGTTTCAAACACCTTAATCAAATATCCTGAAAAGGACTTTGAGAATATATCAGGATACTTAACATTTTATAAAACATAGTGTTACTAAAAACTTAGACGATGTTTACAAAGGAAAGATCATACCCGGAGTAGTATATAACCCTATTACCAAGCCTCAATCCCTTTGCAACCTCTTCAATGAAGATGTCCCCTGTGCGAGGTACTTAGTGCATTAGTTCCGAGCCTTATCCTTTTAGCTTTACATCACCACCTTGGTAGGAATGTCCCCTGTGTACAATGTCTTCAAATACTTAGAAATCTTCTGAATGTCAGTTTCCATTGTATAGACAATTTTTTACGTCCCAAGGGTAAAACCCAAGGATGTACTGGAGATAAATCCCTTGTATCCTGGGGAAAATCCCAAATTTTCATGCGCTACAGGCGGGAGTGTATAAACTCCAAGACTTAGAAAGGTGAAAACCTTTAAACCTTAGAGAGTATGAAAATACCCTTTCGTGAGAGAGGGTGATCAATCCTCATATACCTTTAGGATTCAGGATATAGCCAACAGTAACGAAATTGTCAGCCACTTTTACATGGACTGGTCCCGCCACCTTGAACTATCCCTGAATAACTTGCGCTCCAGGCGGGGTGTTTAAACCCAATTCGGAAGAAAGGTGAATACCTTTAAACCTGTGAAGGGATCAGGATCCCTTGTACGTGAGAGAGGGGGCCAATCCTCTAATCTTCCGAAATATCCTGAGTGAGCATCCTGGAGCTATATCCCGAAGCATATACTGCAAAACATCCTTACACTAAGGTGGGTGTTAGCTTGGCTAACACCCCTCCGATGCTTAAGTCAGTATTGGGTTACAAAGAACAAATTAAACCAAACATATTTAAAAAAGGTAGAATTCATACCATCCTGAGTTAGAAATTAAATTCTAAACTCTCTTGAAATAGAGCTTAAGGTGTATAGCATTCCAAGATCTCGGTAGCATATCCCCCTCCATATTCTTGAGTCTGTATGCTCCTTTCCCTGCTTCTGATTCAACTTCATATGGTCCTTCCCATTTTGGAGCTAACTTGCCATCGGCAGGATTAGTAGTATTCTGAAAAGCCTTTCTTAACACCCAATCTCCAACCTTAAATCTTCTAGTCCTAATATTCTTGTTATATGCTCTGGATATTCTCTGTTGATATGCTGCCATCCTTAGCCTTGCCGCATCTCTCTTCTCATCTATAGTGTCTAAATCCTGACTCAAGGCTTCAGGATTCTGCTCAGGATCACTTAGGGTAGATCTTGCAGTAGGTATTGTCATTTCCGTTGGAATCATTGCTTCTGCTCCAAATACCAAGGAAAATGGGGGTTGGCCTGTTGCATTCTTTACCGTTGTCCTATCAGCCCACAAAACAAAGGGTAATTCTTCTGCCCATCTTCCTTTTTTGGCTCCAAGCCTTTTCTTTAAGTTATTGACAATTATCTTGTTTGAGGATTCTGCTTGTCCATTCGCTTGAGGATGTACTGGAGTAGATGTTATCATTTTGATTCCCCAACTCTTGCAAAAGTCAGTAGTTCTCTTGCTTATAAACTGAGAACCATTGTCACAGATTATCTCGGCTGGTACTCCGAATCTGGTCAGGATATTCCTCTTTATGAAGGATACTACTTCTTGGTCTCTAACTTGAACAAATGCTTCAGCTTCAACCCACTTAGAGAAATAATCCGTCATTGCTAGCATAAAGACTTTTCCTCCCGGAGCTTTTGGTAGCTTTCCCACTATATCCATACCCCACTTCATAAATGGCCAAGGGGAAACAATAGGATATAATGGTTCAGCAGGTTGATGCAGTATGTTACTATGTCTTTGACATGCGTCACATCTTCGAGCATATTCTGCGGCATCTTTTCTCATTGTTGGCCAATAATATCATGTCCTTAATACTTTTGAGAATAACGACCTGCCCCCAGTATGGTTACCACAATCCCCTTCATGTATATCCTGAAGTACTTCTTTGGCTTCAGGATCCTCCAAGCACCTCAAATACGGTCCTACAAGAGATTTCTTGTATAAAATATTATTTATAATAATGAATCGTGATACCTTCATCCTAAATGCCTTAGGATTTTCATTTCCAGGGATGTGTCCTTCTTCGAGATATCTCACAATTGGAGCCGTCCAGGATTTAGGATCCTGTTCAGGATATTCCGCTCCGGGATCCCGAATTCCCGCTACTTCTTTACCCTGAGGATTCGTTGCAGGATATAAGACATGTAATATTGGTATTTGGGTCCCTTCAGGTATCCTAATCGATGATCCCAAATTTGCTAAGGCATCCGCTTCAGCATTATCCTCCCTTGGTACCTGTTCAAGTGTAAAAACATCGAAATATCCTTCTAATTCTTTGAGAATATCGAGATATTCGATTAATCTCTCACCCTTAACTGTATAGGATCCATTAAAATGGTTAGTAATTAACAAGGAATCAACATATACTTGCAAATTCTTGATACTCATATTCTTAGCCAATTCTAATCCTGCAATTAAAGCTTCATATTCTGCCTCATTATTAGTAGCAGGAAATTCACACCTAATAGCCTGGGGTAATATGTCCCCTTGTGGCGATTTTAGTAGTAAACCTAAACCTACACCTCTTGTATTGGATGCACCATCAGTATATAATGTCCAGGATCCTGAAGATTCTTCTAACTGTTGAACTTCTAGGTCTACCTCATCCTGAATATCACTACTGAAATCAGCCACAAAGTCAGCTAAAGCCTGAGACTTTATGGCATTTCTAGGTTCATATACTAAATCATAAGCACTTAACTTTACTGACCACTTGGTCATCCTGCCTGACATCTCTGGTTTCCTAAGCACATTTTTGACAGGATAATTCGTTTTAACATGTATCCTATGTGTCTCAAAATAATGTCTAAGCTTTGTCGATGCCATGACTAGAGCTAATATTAATTTTTCTAAATGAGAATACCTAGTTTCAGCATCTAACAAACTTTTACTAACATAATAAACAGGATATTGCTGACCTTCATGGTCTTTTATAAGAACAGCACTTACAGCATTCCCTGATACAGCAAGGTATAGGGATAGTGGTTCACCATTTTCAGGCTTCATCAATAGAGGTGCGGTTGAGAGATATCGCTTCAAATCCTGCAAGCTACTTCATGCTTTGCTCCCCATTCAAATTTCTTATTCTTCTTGAGGATATCATAGAATTCCTTGCATTTTTCTGAGGATCTTGAAATAAATCTATTCAAAGCTGCTACTCGGCCTGTCAACCTTTGTACGTCCTTCATATTTGAGGGTGATTTTATATCCAGGATAGCTTTGATCTGCTCTGGGCTTGCTTCTATCCCCCTTTTTGTCACCATATATCCAAGAAACTTTCCTGCCCCCACTCCGAAATGGCATTTAGCAGGATTCAGCTTCATGTTGTATCGATCCAGGATATCAAATGCTTCCTTGATATCCTGGAGGTGATCCTCAGCCTTTTTAGATTTCACCACCATATCATCGATATATACCTCCATGGTGTCCCCCAGCTTATCCTTGAACATCATGTTTACCAATCTCTGGTATGTTGCACCTGCATTTTTCAAACCGAAAGGCATAGCAGTATAGCAATTTATACCTGTTGGTGTCATGAAAGCAGTATCCTCCTGATCCGAAGGCTCCATTTGAATCTGTTGAAATCCTGAGGATGCGTCCATGAACGTTAACATCTCATGTCCAGCAGTAGCATCTACCATTGCATCGATATGAGGGAGAGGAAATGGGTCTTTAGGATAAGCCTTGTTCAAGTCCGTGTAGTCTACACAGACTCTCCATTTCCCGTTTTTCTTCTGTACCACAACTACGTTAGCTAGCCATCTTGGAAACTTGACTTCTCTGATCATCCTGGACTTCAACAACCTTTCAACTTCCTCTTGGATAATCGCATTCCGCTCAGGAGCAAATTTTCTTCTTTTTTGTTGAACAGGCTTGAATGATTTGTCAATTCCAAGCTTGTGAGTGATAATGTCTTTGGATATGCCTGTCATATCCTCATGCTTCCATGCAAACGTTGACATCCTGCATTTCAAAAAGTTTGTTAACTGTTCTTCAATATCCTGAGGGATATTGGTTCCTACGAGCACCGAGATATCAGGCTTATCCTGATCCAGGATGATTTTCTTCACATCCTGCTCCGAATCCTCCGCGATATCCTGGGCCCGCATCTTTAATTGCTATGCTGTATTAGGCTTAGTTGAGGATTTCATTGAGGATGAGTAGCATTCCTTCGCTTCCTGCTGATCACTTTCAACCTTGACAACTCCCCAAGGGGTAGGGATCTTGATGCATTGGTGATATGTTGATGGCACAGCCTTCATATCGTGAATCCATGGTCTTCCCAGTATGATGTTATAGCAGGATAAGGAGCCCATCACACAGAAACGTTGTATTGAATTGACCCCTTCAACACATACTGGTAACTTTATCTCCCCTACGGTATTTCTAGCTTCTCCACTGAAACCAACAAGCACAGTGGACTTCGAAGTGATGTCCATCGGAGATACATTCATCCTCTTCAACGTTTCCAGCTGAATTATATTGACAGAACTACCGTTGTCTACCAGTATCCTGCGTACAAAATGGTTAGCCAAATATAATGTTATTACTAAAGCATCATGGTGAGGATCCTGAACAGTATCCCTATCATCACTATCGAAAGTGATCACTTTATCAGTTGTGAGGGTAGTCATTCTGACTGGTCTGTCTCCCCTCTCGCTTTTAGCTTCCTTTGCATGTCTCTTGGCCGCCGAATACGAAGTCCCACAAATGTCGGATCCTCCTGAAATAAAGTTAATTATCTTGGCATCTGCTGGGGGTGATGCTGCTCGTTCAGGATCTTTCTCGGGATCCTGCCCTTTATTCTTCTTTTTTCCCAGCAAGTCTTTCAAATACCCCTTGCTTAATAGGTAACTTATCTCTTTCCTTAAAGCAATGCAATCCTCGGTCATATATCCGAAGTCTTCGTGGAAAGCACACCATTTGGATTTATCCTTCCAATCAGCTTTCTGCTGGTTCTTTCGAGGCCACCTAGCTTTGTCCCCTAAGCCCTGCATAGCATACATTAATTCGGGTATATTAACAGAAAAGCAGTATTCAGATAAGTCAGGATATTCTTCAGGATCCTCGTCTTCAACAGCATTCACTTTCTTGTTATCATTTCTGCCGTATGGCCTGGAGCGATATGGCTTATACGAGGTCTCCGATTTCCTGTTAGTTGATTCATAGGTTGAGGTAGAGTTCATCCTCTCCTGCATCTTCTTGTCATCTTCCAGACGGATATATCTCAAAGCCCTGTTACGAGCTTCGTCGAGATTCCTGCAGGGATTCATTACAAGATCCTGATAAAACTGAGAATCCTTTTGTAACCCCATCTTAAAAGCTTGCACAGCTGTTGCAACATCAAGATGTGGGATATCCAAGGATTCTCGACTGAATTTGTTTACATAATCCCTTAAGGATTCCTGAGGCCCTTGAGTTATCCTGTAAAGATCACTGGTTAGTTTCTCAAAACTCCGACTACAAGAAAATTGACTGTTAAATAAATTAACCAAATGAGCAAACGAAGTAATTGAGTGAGGAGGAACGTTTAACAACCATTTTAAGGCTGATCCTGTTACAGTAGAACCAAATCCCTTGCACAAGCATGCTTCCTTGAGCTCCGGAGGGATAGGGTTAATCTCCATTCTTTCCCTATACTGAGCAATATGCTCTTCAGGATCCGTAGTCCCATCATACAGCTTCATGTTGGGAGTCTGAAATCTTTTTGGGATTTCAGCATCACAGATGGGATACGCAAAGCGAGATATCCTGTGGCTGTCTTGAGATACTTCCGGAATTGGTTGGACCACTCCAGGCACACTGGATATCATGTCCTTCAATTTCTGGAGCTCCCTGCTAAATGTTGACGTCATACCTGCATCCTGCAAAGAGCCATTATTGTTAGTAGCAAGAATATTATTATTTGACACATTACCGTTCTAAGGATTTTGGCCATATCCTGAAGCATATCCTGAACTTCTCACAGTCGATATTCTGACCGAAGAGGGTATCTCAGGGGTATGATTCTGAGAATGGCTTGGGACGATATTCCCCCTATTATCCTCAGTGTAAACTGCGGAACTGAAGTTCAAAGCCCTGGGCTGTATAGGAGTGACAGTTTCTTCAGCGGGTCTACTCGAGCTAGCTTTTAAGAGTTGTATTTCTCTTAATAGCATTTGGTTAGTCTCCTGTTGCTGCCTCATTTGTTCCTTCACACTTCCAAATAAAGTCAAAATTTCATCATTAGAGGCTAAAATAGGAGCAGATCCCTGAACACTCCGAGTAGGGATAACATCTTGAGGTTGTGAAGAAAACGGCATCCTTGGAGGAGGTGGTGGAAGCACCGAACCAGTGGTAGCAGAGGTTGTAGCAGACATAGAGGAAGAGCTCATGTTTGATCTTGAGGCCATTGTAAACAATGTGGCAAAAAGTTTAGAAAATAGAAAACCGATTAATGATTTTGCAAAGATTTTTAGTAAAAGTAGCACCACTTGCCCCACGGTGGGCGCCAAATTGTTTTGGTCAAAAAATTACCTAAGCAATTTAGTGATCAAATTAGTTAAGTGAGGTAGTGTGCTAGAAATATGTGTGAAAAATGTGTTAACAAAATTAGATATGAAAACAGTTTCAGGATACGGCTCAGGATATAGAGCTGTATCTATGATCAAACAATGAGCAAAAATGTAAAGGTGGACACGTGATATACGAGGAAAGCCCTTGATCAATCTAGATCGCCGGCATAAAACCTCGGGAGCTGACAATCGCAGCTGCCTTGTTCTTCTATTGCTTCAAATATCAGGATACAGTGCAGGATGTGGTGCGGATCGACTATGTGTTACAATGAAATTTGGATACAAGTGTGGTGTTTGCAATGAGCTAGAGAGTGAAAGTGTTCGAGAGTTGTAAGTGTAAATTGTGTGCCTTAAACTGATCCGCCCCCATCTATTTATAGTAAAGATAATGTAACTAACTATCCTAAACTTCCGGGATCCAGCGAATATTCCCACTCGAACGTTGAGGACCAAGTCTTTCGGGTTCAACGGCTTCCTCATAACAAATACGCCCGAGTCTTGAGGAGAAGAAGTCCTGATGACCGTTAGTAACTTACAGCCATTAACCTGCAAGTGTTTAATTCACTCAAACTTAGGATATCGCCCAGGATGTTAGCAATATCCCCGTCCAGTATCCTGGTCACAAATAAACAATTAGAAGCGGGATATTAGTCAGGATATGTATACTCAGAAAATGACCCATAACAATGATGATGATTTTTTTTTTGTACGATGATGATGAAAAGGTGTCAGTATTCAAAACAAGGTTTTTAATTTTGAACTTTTAACAGCTTTTTAAAAAATCAAAATAGCAAAATATAATGATTTTTGGAATAACGCGAAGAACACGATGAAGAAATCGAAGAACGCGATGAAAATCTTGAACTAAAAATGCAGAATTTCTTGATGTTTGATATCTAAATGGCTCTGATACCAATTGTAAGTCCCGAAAATACGGATCAAACAACGATATCAAACAATCACCAAGGATGGGCGAAATCCAAACTAGATGATCTTCAAGAAATAATCAAGAACACTATGAAGATTTGAATATTCAAATGATTCAATGCTTAAACTTGCATACAAGGAGCTTGTCTAATACAAGTTTCTAAAACAAGGAACCAACCTATGCTTCTCATTTCTAACATCTATTTATAGTAAGGGGTTTCCCCCAAACCCTAGGCCCATTTTCCCTAAGCCCACTCTAATATCCACTAATCTAAAGCCCTCTAGATCACTTAGCTACTAATCCATAAACCTTCAAGGTCCTAACACCCACACTTGAATCTTTGCTTGTCCTCAAGGAAAACTCTTTATTATGTGGCTTACACACCCAAATGGAATGGGTAGAAGAGAAGGTTTTGGGCTTGTCTTGAGTGTTGGGATTCCAAGATCTTTATTAGGTTTTATTTTTATGTTATTTACAATCCTATTCGTTATGATTTATTTAGAACGTTTCATAAGGGAAATTACTTATTTGGGCATAACATGCCTCTTTAAAATTCTATTTATATACAAGTTCACATACCTCACGGGAGATCACTCAACACTCGGCCGAAGATGTATTTTTGTGAAACACTCGGGACCGGCATGGAACTTACTTTTACCATATGCTTGCCAAGCAATCAATCCTCCTCCTTTTTAACTATAAACATTTGTAAATATCAAGATGACTTTGGGAAAGGGTTAGGCTTGGGTTAAAGGTAGGTGGTTTGGGTTAGTGGTTAGTAGAAAAGGCGAAAGGCGTAAAAAGCGTCGTTTTTTTGTAAAACATTTTGTTTTTGTGACTTTTTATTCCAATGAAGCATTTCTCAAACAAAGTTTCTTTTGATAAACTTGTTTGTTTATTGCTAACTTCATCATCATTTTTTTTTTTTGATAAGGAAGTCACAAGAAAACCGAGCTTTTTACTAAAATAAAGGGTTTAAAATAAAAGGGTTTGTGGTGGGTAAAGGATGTTTGTTTTGGGTTTAGAAATGAAAAGGTTTAGACTCAAAGGGGTTAACTAGGGGGATTTTGGGTAGGTGGTAAAAAAAAGAAAAATAATGGTGTTGAAATAAAAAGGGTTAGTCCTAATGCCTCCATCATTTACTTACTTGGGTTTAAGTTGGTAAGGACCGGGAATGTATTGTCATGTCAAGTTCTAGAGTCGTAAGAAACCAAGCGGCTAATCACACAAGAAACGAAATGTGAGCATCTAGTTTAAAGATGTGTATTTGTATGCTCAATTAAAGGCTCAAAACTCACTACCGTTATTCTTCAGGTGGTTGCCTCATGGGACCTTTGGGTTTGGTCGGCTTACTTTGGCGTGGTCGGGTCATGCAATGATATAAATGTTTTTGAACAATCTCCGTTGTTAGATGACTGGATTTCTGGTAGAGCTCGAAAAGCGTCTTTTTATGCAAACGGAAACTACTACCCTCATGGATATTATTTGTGCGACGGAATTTATCCTAGGTATTCGATTGTCGTGAAGACGTTTAGTGATCCTATCGATGAAAAAAGAGCACATTTTAAAAAGGTTCAAGAGTCTTCACGAAAAGACATTGAGAGATGCTTTGAGGTTCTTAAACAACGATGACACTATTTGAGAAATCCTTGTCGTGCATGGACCAAGCAAAAAATGAGATATGCTATGTAAGCTTGTATAATCATGCACAACATGATTTTGGAAGACGAAGGAAAGGCGATATGCCAGAATTATGTACCGGAAGCCGTTCAGGAGGAGCACCCGCAGGCATCAATGGAAGAAAGAGTGAATAATGCACGAGAATTGCGTTACGAACCGTACCATTCCGTGTTAACGGTTGATTTGGTACAACACGCATGGATGATTCGGTATATCCCACTTGAGGGTGAAGAAGAAACGGAGGACGACGAAGACGAAGTTGGCGAGGATGAAGAAAGCGAAGACGAAAATTAATGTATTTTATTTTTTTAGTACTTTTTTTTAACTTTACCCCTTTTTTACTTTTTTATGTTTAATATTGTAATTTATTTATTTAATTAAGTATTATTAGTTTTTAATTTAAAAAAAATCAATAATTGTGTAATGATTGGTTGGGGCATTATTGGGCATTATCCCACTACGCCTATTTTGTAAAAACGCCCAATAATGCCCCTTTGCTGACTGGACTGACACGTGGCAAAAAACGCCAAAGGGTGGGGACATTATTGCTCAAACCATTACGCATGGTCTAAGGGTGAATAATGCCCACCTATGGGCGTTTCCCGCCACGTATCATCCTAGTCAGCAAAGGGGCGTTTTGAAGAAATGGGTGTAGTGGGATAATGCATCCACCCTTGGGTGTTGTTCGACACGTGGCACTCCCATAATTACCCAATTATTATTATTATTTTTTAAACTAATAATCCTACTATTGGCCAAACCCTTCTCCTCTATGGCGTTGTATAAAGAACGCTTCAGCCCAATTTCTCCAAAACAACGTCCATGGGGGCGGAAGATCAGGCGTGATTGGGCGTGGATTTGTAGAAAACGCCCGAAACTTGATAGCTACGCATGGTCTAACACTTTGGATATTTTCACATATGTTGCCTAACTATATAAAACAATGTAATTTGCACTTTACACTACACCAATGTTTTCATAACCAAATTGGTTATCGAACTGACTATTTTGTTCACGTTTGCTTTTCTAAAGTGAACCTCACTTAAAAAGATCTAAAGATGTTCTAAGAAAAAAATGTATTGCTGAGTTTTATCCTTAAAATTTTCAAAACTAACATGATATTACGCTGAAATTATGAAAGTTACAAGAGCAAACCCGGGTGTTGCAGTTTACAATCTACTCTGGTACACGCCCTAGTATTGATTGCTAAATATTTATTATCTTAAGCCTTTTATTTATTATTTACCTATTACCTAATCATAATTAGCTTATATGATTTTTTTCTGGTGAATGTATATTTATTTATTTTTTATTATTTTGTAATATTATGTATTTTATATTTGAATAAAAAAATATATTGTAATATATATTGGTGCGTTCAACGAAACCCAGAAATATATTTGTGCATAATTTGTATTACTGAGAATTTTATTTAAAAAAAAATATAGAGTTAATTGCTCGGATAGTCCCTGTAGTTTCACGTTTAGTCCCTATCTTTTGGAAATAGCAGACATGTTTACTATGGTTTGTTATTTTGTTACTCGGATAGTCCCCTGAGTAGATGTCAGTTAGTCTGGTCAGTTAAGTTGGTGTGAGCTTACTAAATTGTCCTTACTAAACATAAAAATCCAACTTATTATTTAAAAGAGATATATATTAAATCAATGTTTTAAAAACCGGTTTTTAAGTCATACCGGGTTGTGCTCTAAAATGGTTCAACCGGTTGAACCGGGTTATATCGGGCGGTTGAACCGGGTTACTAGTTAACCCTATAAATTCCATAAAATACAAATTCATCTAAAAACCAATCCAATCTCAACTAGGATTTATGTAATTAATCATAGTTTTATCTAAAAACAACTATTTTTATTGTAAACTATTAAGCATTTTATGAATATTTTTATTAGTTATAAACAATATTGCATTGTATAAGGTGAGTAACAATTTCAACAACGACGAAACATTGGAATAGAAGGCACTAGGTTAATTACCGAAAATATGGAAGATCAATATTATCTTAATATTGTATTTTATTAAAATTAAGAAATCAAATCTTAAGATAATGCAAACCGGTTCAATGGTTTGAACCGGTAGAACCGGATTTACCGCAGGTACATAAGACATACTGTATTCAGGTTTTACCGCCCTTTATCATACCGGACTCGTGTCCGATATTCGGTTTAACCGGTATAAACAGCCGGTTCATACCGGTATTTAAAACATTGTATTAAATGATTTAAGCGAGGCTCGCCCCCACCACTACCCAACCATCATCCTCCTTCTCCACACCACCACGACCCCCTACTAAGCCTCATCCTCCACCCAACCCACACCTACAAACACTTCATATTCCAAATTAAAACACCCCAACCCCACCCACCTACCCTCTTCTCCACCCCACCAGCTGCAATGCCACTTCTCCGGTGAACCTGCAAGTCCTGGGAATGATCAACTTGTATTAAGGGGGTGTTTGGCTAAGATTTTCCACACCTTCTTATAACTTATTGACTTTTATAAAAAGTTCATAAGGACAAAAAGTGTTTGGCAAACTCAAAGGTACTTTTTAAAATGTCTTCTTGTATTAAAGAGGAAAAGTCAATTTTGAAAAGTTAGAAAATTATGGCTTTTTGAAGCTTCTTATAACTTTTTATAAAAAAATTTCAAAAATGCCCGAAGTTAGAACATTGTGGCTTTTTCAATCTCCTTATAAAATTTTCTTTTTTAGTCAATTTACATTAATAAGCTAAGTGAAATACTTTTTAAAAAACAATTTATTGAGTTATTGGCTTTTCCCACCACATAAGCTAATCCAAACATTTTTTTAAGAGTTAATTGCCATTTTCGCCCCTAAGGTTTGGGCACATTTGCCATTTTCGTCCAAAATGACAGTTTGGTATTATTTAGCCCCCCACGTTTGTCACTTTTTGCCATTTTCATCCAAATGCCTAACCTAGTTACCCAAATACCCAACCAGGTTACTTTTTACCCAATTTAGGGTATTTTTGAAATTTGAAAATGATAAGGGGGTAAATTGTAAAGTGGCCAATGCATACATACCCTTATATACACTCGTTCACAGATCATTCACCTCCCCCACCACCACCCCCACCCCCACTGCACCACTACCGCCACCACACCACTACCGCCACCATCCCCACCACCGCACCTCCACCGCCCCCCTTTCTTCTCCGACGGACGCACACCCAAACTACACCCGCTTTCTTCACCGATGGAGGGTTTTGCGGCATCGATTTCAGGCAAGACCGGGTTGATTTCAGGCAAGATCTGAAACGATCGCAGAAGAGAGAGAGATGGGCCGGAGTTGCAGGTTGTGCCGTCGTTGTTCAGATCTAGAGTGAGAGATGGGGCCACCGCATACAGATTTGAAGCCATTCCCGTCGTTGTTGGAGTTGCAGGTTGTGCCGTCGTTGCTGGAGATGGTGCAGAGGAGGAGGTTGTCGGATTTGCAGATGATGAAGATGGTGCAGATTATGAAGGGATTTTCTGGTGTTTCGGAATTTGTTCTTGATTTGGGATTTTCTGGGTTTTAGATGTTCTTGAAGATGATGTTCTTGATTTTCTGGGTTTTGATGATGATGTTTGAAAATGAACGATGTCTTCTTGAAGATGATCTTGATTTCTGGGTTTTGATGAACATCATAGCAAATAATCTGTAATACTTCTTACAAATGAAAATATTTATATTTCATTTGTTACATAAACTTTACAGATCATTTGTTACGGTATAATCTGTAATACTTCTTGAAGATGATCTTAATTTATGGGTTTTGATGATCATATTTAAATTTCATTTGTTACATATTATTTACAAGTTACCCCCTTACCATTAACAAATTTCAAAAAATACCCCATCTGACGGTATAAACTGACTAGGTTAGGCATTTGGATGAAAATGGCAAAAAGTGACAAACGTGGGGGGGCTAAATAATACCAAACTGTCATTTTGGATGAAAATGGCAAATGTGCCCAAACCTCAGGGGCGAAAATGGCAATTAACTCTTTTTTTAAAAACTCATTTTCAAAAAGTCATAATTCAATAAGTCTTTTTAACAAAAAGTATTTTTTGAGTTAAATAAGCTTAGCCAAACACCCCCTAAGTAAGATCTGATATAAGGGTGTCCGGTGTGGGTGCGACAAAGGGTTCGGCAAAGCACTTTGCCGCGCGGCAAACACCGCCGCCGACCCTATGCCGATTCGGTTTCTTTGATCACGCAGTGAAGCCATGCCGATGCGGGGAGTTGTGTCAAACGGCTATAATGCCGTTGGGATTAATAAAAAAAATTCCTTTTTTACCTTTATAAATTACACAAATTCATTTCCATTTTCACCAAACAAACTCAACATCCATTTTCACTACATTTCACTCTCATTCTTTCAAATCTTTTCAAAAAAATGGAAGGCTCAAACAAAGGTGAAGGCAAGAAAAAAATGGTAGGGTCCGGTTCGAAGGTGAGGGCTCAAGATAAACGTGGTGGTTCGGGTGGTTCTAGTGTGCCGTTTCATCCCCACCTTAGGTTTGCGAATCAAACCCAACCTCCATTTTATTTTAACCAACCCATGCATCAACCTTTCGGTTATGATACCCAACCCATCCAAGATTGGATGCAACACGGTCCGACGATGGTTCGACCCGGTTATTATGATTACTCTTTAGACGCCCAAAATGCTTTTGACCCGTTTGCTTTTCAAACCCCAAGCTCACAATCACCGAGACCTTTTCAAACCCCAAGCTCACAATCACCGAGAGACATAGTCACACCCCGATATTTCCACATATTACCGGTGGCCCCGGTGGGGAGTATCGTGACGTAGTTGATATCATCATAGTCAATTTATCACAGTTCAAAGCACATCGGAAGTCTAAAAGTAATAATATTACAAACCAAATCGAAAGTAACATGAGTATTACGAACGGAATGTAAAAGGATCCACAGGCGGATCAAAACAAAGGAAATATTGTTCAACAGAATTTTAAAGTGATAAAGCTTGCATAATTCTTTATTTAATTCACTCAGGAGTAGCCAGCCTATTCCGCCTAGTTCCTGCACTTAACCTTTTGGAAAATACGTCAGTTTACAACGGTAAATACCATTAACCAACTCTTTTGAAAAATCTTTATGAAAATTGATTTAAATGCACAAGGCACAAATATTCTTTTATAACTTGGAATAATTATTTAAAAATAATCTTGTAAAAGAATTATATGTTTGTTATACGTTCAGTAGCCCGGGTTAAACACCGGGTTAAAGATTAATAGACACACCACATAAATAAACCCACGGTGAGTTATTCTCGAACAAGCGGGCATATTATTTTACATACGCACCGGCAGGTGTAAGCCTACACCCCGTGCTTAAGTCGTGACCATTTCAATGAATGAGCCGAGGATATCCAGGACATGGTCATTAACCCCCCTATAGGCTTAAAACAAATAAAACAGATTAAACGGGTTATCTCAATGATTTAACCTTCATATGATTAAAAATTCAATACCCGACCAAGCGGTATTTTATATACCGTACCCCAAGCCCGTATAAGGGAAAATAAGTTAAAAGTATTTACCTGAGCAAATTATACAAATTTATCCCAGCGGTATACAATCAGCAAGTGCAAATATCTTTTACTGGGCTCCTAAATCTGGAACGAAGGTTTTAATAACCTATTAGATTCCTAACGGGTCTTACTTAAGTTTAAACTTAGACCTGTTAGTTTTAAAGAAAGATATATGGTTCAAACGCAAGATTAAGCGAAGACCGGATTAGAATGTGATTTAGATCCGACAAGTATGAAGACTTGTATAATATGGGTAAACTAAACACATTCTGTATTTTGAAGTGAAAATGATAAGGTTTGACCCGTTTCGGTCAATTTATGCAAACTAGTCACATAAACCGTACCGAACGCGAAAAAGGCATAACGGGTAACCAATCAGTCATATACAGGTTTCACAAGTTAATATGCCTTAAATATGTTGTGATATCAATAGGATACCTTCCGTTATGCCCAAAACGGATTTTAAATCAATTTAAGCCCAGTAGGGGTATTTTGGTCATTTTAAAGATTATAAAAGAGATTAAATATTAATCTGAGGTTCTGGTCTAAAATGATCAATAAAAATATTTATTTTTGCAAGTCATATCAGTAGGGTATTGCATATATGTGAAATTTATTATTTATAACCAAACTATGCACCGTAGGGGCATTTTGGTCATTTCACATAAGTTTTAAAGGTCAAATTTGGAAATCTGAGTTCAAAACTTTTACTTAATATTAAAGTATAAAAATTTACTTAAAACATCAGTAGATATTAAGTCTTATGTGTCAAAAATAGTTTTAACCCATACTATGCGTTTATAATGCGTAAAAAGTCGGTTTTAGGCGATTTTCAGGTTATATAAGGAAAGCTGAGATTTTTATCACTCCAGAAGGCTTAAAATATTTTATTTATCATATGAAATCAGTAGCAAAAATTTTGGTATCAAAATGTTATGTACAACTCATTTTATTAGCAAAAAAGGTATAACATCAATTACCGAATCAAAGTAAGAACCTCATGTTATGATCAGTTTAAAAATTAATAAAAATCTTCAAAAATCCCAAAATATTATATTACATCAGTGGGTAAAAAGTTTGGTGATGAAATTTGGGTTTAAATAGGCTTTATGCCAAAAATGCCGTTTAATTAATAAAAAGCTTTCAAATTATGATATTGACCATAACTCCTAATTTAGACCTCAAACTGATGTCAATTTTTTAGGACATGTTTATAAATTAGTAATAAAGGTTTTTGTCCTCTCACATTTTCAAAAATCTCGTTTTAATATAAAAAGGGCATAATGGTCAACATTTAAGCATTTAACGGAAACATGCAAATGAATCGGATAAATAAGGAACCATGTAGTATAACCTCAGAGGGTTTTACTAACTTAAAATATGGTCCTAAAGGAACCTTAAGGCATATCTAAAACAAGCTAAATCGGGTCAGAACTGAAAGTCAAAGCAAAAGTCTTCTTTTGCGACTTTCGGTTCCGAACCGAGCCTAAACTCGGAATTGTCGGGTTGAACATGCTTAGACATGTTCCTACTTTTTTACCAAGTTATTTTAGTGTTAAAACATGTTCCATAACCTCTACATTATTAGTTATGTGTTTATTTGCAAAAATAGCTTTCTGTTTACTTTTTAATATTAAGTTTGACCCGACAATTGACCAAGTTAGAGTGATAATCAGGGGGTGCCCTTTTAAGGACTTATTACCCACATAATTACCAACTCATAGCCACTTTCAATTCGAATAATGGCTGGACCATTAGTGATTAATCACTAAGTCAAAGCTTAATTACGACGGCTTTGACTTTTGGTCATTAAGCTAACGAAACTTGAACTAGAGAAGCTAAGAATGCTTACAAAGGCTCTTAGTACGAATTAGGAACTTGAGGAAACTTGCTTGAGCTCCAGGAAGTTCCAGAGATGAGTTGAGAATGATTTTTGTGAATGAGCATGTGAACTAGCAAACAAGAACTCTTATATAGGAATTCAAAACTCACAAGATCAATCCACACAAGTCTACAATTGATTCCTGATCATCCCAGGTGTCCCCTATGCATGAAATACCATCGGCTCAGTCCCTGAAATCGGAAACCATATTTCTAAGGCGGTGGAACTGGCTGAACTCGCATCTGTCAACATCTTTCTGCATCTGGGCATTCTACGCGGGCCGCGTAAGCTCCTTAAGGAGTCTACGCGGGCCGCGTAGACCTTCTGATCCGGTAAAAACTTTGTAGGCTTTGCAATTTCGGTCCCTGGTCAATATAATCTTTATATAACTTCCATTTATTACATTTTGGACCCCCATAGTTAACTTTTAAGGACCTTGGGTCATAAACTAACTCCGTTAAGCTCCCGGTTAGTTGTACGATCACCCGAAAAGTCTTGTTTTCTTCAGAACTCCACAAAATTAATATCTAATATTCTTGAGATCAAAATATATAATTGTTACAATGTTTTTGGGCTCGTTAAAAGGTCACTCAGAGGTTACTTTCAACATGTTGACACTTTTAACCCCTGTGCTTCGCAAGATCCTTATTTTTAACACAAACGACTTCCAATGTTTGATAAATTATTCGTTAAAGAATACGAACGTCGTGTGAGGTCAATCAGAGGCACAAGAATGGCATGTTGACACTTTGGATCCCTTTATTCACATATTTACATATTTACATTGTTTGACAATTTTAGTCCCTCGGAAATAATTCCTTACATGTTTAAAGTCCATGACACGTGTCTTTATCGTATTGGTCATGATTTTTACGAGGTGTTACATCCTCACTCCCTTAAAAGAAATCTCGAGCTCGAGATTTACTAAAATAAATGAGGGTACTTCTGTTTCATTGTGGACTCAGCTTCCCACGTGTACTCGGGACCTCTACGGGCATCCCATTTAACCTTCACAATCGGTACATGCTTCTTTCAAAGTTTCTTAACCTGTTGATCCTTAATCGACAAAGGTTTTTCAACAAACTTTAAGCTCTCATCTATATGCACATCCTTATGTGACATGGCTAGTGATTCATCAGCTAGACACTTCTTCAGATTGCATATGTGGAACACATTATGAATTCCACTAAGCTCTTCAAGCAGGTTTAACTTGTAAGCCACTGTTCCGACACATTTGATTATCTCGAATGGTCCTATGTATCTTGGGCTTAACTTGCCTTTCTTGCCAAAACGCATTACCCCCTTCCAGGGTGATACCTTAAGCAACACTTTGTCGCCTACCTCGAATTTCAGAGGTTTACGCCTTTTATCTGCGTAGCTTTTCTGCCTATCTCTGGCAGCTTTGAGATGATAATGTATCTTCACAATCTTATATGTCATCTCCAGGACTATATCAGGTCCTGTTAGTTGGACATCTCTAACTTCTGCCCAGCAAACTGGCGTCCTGCACTTTCTTCCATACAAAGCTTCAAAAGGTGCAACTTGAATACTCGAGAGATAGCTATTATTGTACGAAAATTCAATCAATGGAAGATGATCATCCCAACTTCCACCTAAATCAATAACACAAGCTCGTAGCATATCTTCCAGCGTTTGAATTGTACACTCGCTTTGACCATCCGTCTGAGGATGATACGTAGTGCTGAAGTTTAATCGAGTGCCTAGGGATTGCTGAAAGCTTTTCCAAAAATGTGATGTATATCTCGTATCCCTATCAGAGATGATAGACACTGGCACTCCGTGAAGAGATACAATCTCGTCCACGTACAGCTGAGCTAACTTATATGAGCTGTATGTTTCCTTAATAGGTAAGAAGTGGGCTGACTTAGTCAGTCTATCCACTATAACCCAAATAGTATCATTTCCTCGCTTTGTTTTCGATAACTTAGTGATAAAATCCATAGTTACCATTTCCCACTTCCAGGTGGGAAGCTCAGGCTGTTGTAGCAATCCTGATGGCTTCTGGTGTTCGGCTTTAACTTGAGCACACGTCAGACATGCCACACCCCTTTCTAAGGCGGAAGCACGAGGTGTGATCATGAAAGGTTCTCATTGCATACGATTGGTAAACATACTACATGCTCGTAAAAATAACTCCAAATGCCAAACATTACATAACTGAAAACATAGTTTAAGTGTTTACATCACAAGACAACATATTGTCTGAAAAGTTTACAAC
Organism: Helianthus tuberosus; assembly: GCA_030545235.1. Lineage (NCBI taxonomy): Eukaryota > Viridiplantae > Streptophyta > Magnoliopsida > Asterales > Asteraceae > Helianthus > Helianthus tuberosus. The sequence goes on from CM060374.1 coordinate 36,045,965, forward strand.
TTTATTCAACGACAAACATAAACAACATCCAAGAGCAAGAGTATGACCGCGCGCACATCCACTTTAGTTACCTGAAATACATGTGAGTTTTTGGAAAATCGTCAACATAATGTTGGTGTGAATTCATGTAGTTTTTGTATTGAACATTTGTATACTTTGTATGAAAACATGGTATGTAATTTGTATAAATAAAGTATTCCTGTATGTATCGAGATTGTTAATGGGTTGCAAGGCCATTAACATGTGACACGACATAGGAAGCATCCAAACCATAGGCATTTTTCTAGTTGTCGATTCACGACTGAGACACAAAAGCACTACTTGGTACTAGTTATCACCAAGAGTGTGACTGCCCGAAAACCCATTAGATCTAACCTTTTGTTCTGCGGTCTTAGTATGTACACAATTAATGGTGCTTCTGGTACCCTATTCGTGACACGATTTCAAGTATCATTCCTTAGTTCTTGTATCCATCATACCATAACACATGTATTTTCCCCAAGTTTAAAAGTATGTAAAAGTTTAAAAGTGGGGACATGACTCACTTTTCTGTAAACATTTAGTAACATGTACTTCACCCCCGAAGTTATAAAACTGAAAACAGTTAAAAGAAAAGGGGAAGCATGAACTCACAACTTTGCGTTTCTTGCGCCGTAAACTTCACCGGGTTTGCTTATATAGCGTCGTGACCTATACGTGTTTTATTAACGTTAGTCACTAGACTTGTATCGCACAAGTACAAGTCACCATCTTTTATGTATGTATTCTTTGTGTGTTAAAAATAATTTATATTTTTAACTATGTATCTTACTTATATTATTTTCTCAAAAATAAATATAAGTATCTTGTATTTTTCACCCGAGTTATGTATTTTGTCCAAAACTTCATTTCATGTTCATAACTTGTCCAAGTTATTTAATTTATTAAGAAATATATTTTCATAAATATATTCTCTTGTATTTGTCTATGCATGTTGTATGTGTATTTTGTATTTTCACTCCTTAGGAGTATTTAGTGTATTTTCAAGTCTTAATACACTTATTACATATAATACATACTACATACACTTAGCACAAAATTTGGTGATCAATAAATATATATATTTTCCTCAAAATATACATACTTAATATCAATTTTTTTATCTTGAAGAAATCATCATTTCTTATCTTGAAGTTTACATAAAAAAATTAGGGAAACCTTGATAAATATTTTTAGGTAAATTTTTAGGGAATAAGTTTCACCAAAACTTATATTTTTCTAAGTGTCAAAATTTATAGAGATTTTGACATGGTTTCCCCTAAAAATGGAGGTTTCCCATGTTTTCAAAACATGTGTTTATTTTCTTTTAAAATCATCACAAACAATCATCAACTTATTCAACACTTACGAGTGTCAAAATCAAGTAAATTACACTACATCATGAACTTGAAGTTTTGTAAAAACTTGTAGTAACTTACCATGTTATTTAGTAGGTTGAGTTACCCTTAAAAACATGGTTATTTGTTTGTAAATTACTTTATTAAAAGATTTGGTCATTTACAACTTCTAAGATGATTTTTTTTTCTAAAAATATTTCTCTTGTAGTTTTCTTGTTACAAACATGTTTCTAGTCTTGTTTAAACTCTAAAAATATGATTAGTTTACTTAGAGACCATGACTTTGTAAATCTTGTAAATAAACTTGGTTTCTTGGGAAAATTATTTTTGTAATCATCTATTTACAAGATTTGTATTTTGTTTAAATCATCTTTACATATGAAAACCACTTTCCTCATTCAAGTTCATGAAGACATAAAGCATGATGATCTTGGTCTTTTACAAGATCACCACTTTAACTTACTAGATCATGTGTTTAATCACAATCTAGTAGGTTTCTTATGATGTCTAAAATCACTAACACAAATCATCATTCATCAAGAAGCAAATCATCATCATTAACATGTATTCTTATGTATTTTAAGCTTATGTTAAAGTATCATGATCATGTTTTTTTGTGTTCTTCAAGATTAACAATGTATATCATCTTTTAACCAACTAAATATGAAATAACAAGGGATTATAAGGGATTATAAGGGTCTTACTACTAGCACAAGGCTAGGGAAGAACACTTGATGTTGAAGATGATAAATGGGTTGGATAAAAGCAAAGGAAGAAGGTCCTTCAAGATCCACAAGCTCTAAACCTCCTTAAACACCTTATTGCACCTTGTGACTAACTTGGAATGATTGAATAATGGATGAAAGTGGTGGTGGTGTGGTGAGCTAGGATCGGCCGAAAGTGGGGAGGAGAGGAGAAGGTTGATGGTGTGATGAAGATGAAGTGAGAATGGTTATACTTATAGTACATGGCATATCTTCTCACAAATCTTTACAAGATTACATAATATATATTGAGATCTTACAATATCTAAATGAATCCAAGAAAGATCAAGATGGATTTTGTAGGATTTAGCAAGATTTTGGTGGGGTCACCCTCATTGTGACCGTCCACAATATAGGGGGGGTAAAGTGTAATTTCCAATCTCTAATTGTATAAATAAGTTAGGTTTCAAGTGTAAAGTTTAGGGATTTAATGTGTTATTATGTTATAAGAGGTGTTATGGTGTTCGGGGATCATAACTAGCTCAGAAACATTAAAACAATGCTTCTAGTATAATTTTGGTGTTTTGGGTAATGTCCGGTTGTTCGGTTAGATACCGGTTCGTTAAAGTGCTAAATTGCACCGTTTAATGTCCTTTAGGTACCCTTTTGTGACGCTTTCAATTCCCGACACTTAGGAAAGCATTCAGGACCATTTAGTCATATTTTTACATGTTACTAACTCATTACAATGCTGAATTTTGCTGAAATATATGAAATTCAACATTTAAAGTGTATTTCAGGTGCTTTTTAGTGCGTATCTTAGCTTCCGGAAAGTCTATATGTTAACCCTTGTATATATTCTTGGGTTTCAATGTAATTTAGACTTTGGACCTACTCCTAGGCCCCAATTCTATTGTCTAACTGCTTTCTGCAGAATTGTTAACACAATGTGTCTTACCGGTGAGTTTACTAGTATTTCTGACGCAACGCTATCATTAATGCATAAAGCAATTTCTTGTAGTATAAAACGTGCATGAATTCACAAGTATAGCATGTAATCAGACAATGTTGACATTAAGCACATAATTGCAGTTATCAGGTATTAATTAAATTGTACGGAAATTACCAGTTTTGTGCCAGTTGTCACAAGACATTTGGCCAAATAAGTGGCTATAGATTTCTTCAAACCTATCCACCAGTAATTTGCCTTTAAATCCTGATACATCTTATCACTTCAAGGATGAACAGAATGCTTGGAACTATGGGCTTCTTGAAGGATAACATCCCGAAGTCCTCCATAGATTGGAACCCATATTCGTCCATTTAGTCTTAGGATTCCATCCTTGCCATATGATAACTGTTCAGCAGTGACTCCCAGTTTTTCATTCGGATAGTTAGCTTCTAATACAGCTTCCTTCTGAGCGGCTAACAATCTTTCATTCAAGCTGTTCTTCAATTCAATGCTCTTGGCATTGATTCTAATGGGCTTAACCCTTTCCTTTCTGCTTAACGCATCGGCGACTACATTCACCTTGCCTGGATGATATCGGATTTCACAATCATAATCGTTCAGTGTCTCCATCCATCAACGTTGTCTCATGTTCAGGTCCTTCTGGTTAAACAGATGCTGAAGGCTCTTATGATCAGAATAGATCACACACTTGGTACCATATAAGTAATGCCTCCAAAGTTTTAGCGCAAATACAACGGCACCCAATTCCAAGTCGTGGGTGGTGTAATTCTTTTCATGCACCTTTAATTGTCGGGAAGCATAGGCAATAACCTTGCCTTTCTGCATAAGTACACATCCCATACCTGTGTGCGATGCGTCACAATAAACCACAAATCCTTCAATTCCTTCAGGCAATGTCAATACAGGTGCATTGCTTAACTTCTGTTTAAGAATATCAAAGGATTCTTGTTGCTTAGGACCCCAATCAAACTTGATATTCTTGCGAGTTAATGAAGTTAGGGGTGCTGCAATCCTTGAGAAATTTTCAACAAAACGCCTATAATATCCTGCCAGACCCAAGAAGCTACGAATCTTTGTGGGTGTCTTCGGCTCTTGCCAATTCATGATAGCTTCAATTTTAGCGGGATCCACCTGGATACCACGCTCGCTAACCACATGTCCAAGAAATTGGACTTCACGAAGCCAAAACTCACATTTTGAAAACTTGGCGTAGAGCTTCTCTTGCTGAAGAAGTTTAAGAATACACCTCAGATGTTTCTCGTGATCAGCCTGATTCTTCGAATAAATAAGAATGTCATCAATGAAGACGATGACAAACTTGTCCAAATAAGGCTTGCATACGCGATTCATGAGATCCATGAACGCTGCTGGTGCATTAGTGAGCCCGAAAGGCATCACCAAGAACTCGTAGTGACCATAATGGGTTCTGAATGCAGTCTTATGTACATCTTCATCTCTGACCTTCAGCTGATGGTAACCTGACCTTAAATCAATCTTGGAGAAGTAGCTTGCTCCTTGCAGTTGATCGAACAGATCGTCGATCCTGGGCAATGGATATCTGTTCTTGATTGTAACCTTGTTTAGCTCTCGATAATCAATGCATAAACGCATTGATCCATCCTTTTTCTTCACAAACAGAATCGGTGCTCCCCAAGGAGACGAGCTAGGTCGAATAAAACCTTTGGCCAACAAATCATCCAGTTGAGTTCTCAACTCTTTCATCTTAGTCGGTGCTAACCTGTAAGGTGCTCTTACAACAGGTGCTGCTCCAGGAATAATGTCGATTCTGAACTCCACTTGCCTATCTGGTGGTAAACCAGGTAGTTCTTCAGGGAATACGTCTGGATATTCAGAAATGACAGGGATGTCTTCAACCTTGGGCTTTGGTTCATCAATAGTCACCTGTGCCATGTAAATGACACAACCCTTCTTCAAACACCTTGACGCCTTAAGCATAGACACTTGCTTAGGCAACCCATACTGAGTATCTCCTTGTATGGTAAGTGGCTCACCATACGGAGTCTTGATAACCACTTGTTTCTTGTCACAAACAATCTGGGCTTGGTTATGAGATAACCAATCCATGCCTATCACTATGTCGAAACCAGCTCGTTTCAAAGGAAGCAAAGATAATGGAAAAGAGTGGTTCCTAATGGATATAAAACATCCATCTAACACACTTGAAGCAGTTTCTATGGTACCATCGGCCAATTCTACTTCATATTTTATGCTTAGGGCTTTAACAGGCAGATTTAATAACTTACAAAATTTATCATCCACAAACGACTTATCTGCACCCGAATCAAACAATACCCTTGCATAAACATCATTGATAAGAAAGGTACCTGTTATCACGTTGTCATTCTGGATTTCTTCTTGAGCATTCATTTGAAAGACCCTAGCATTGGTCTTCTTACCTTCTTCAGGTTTCTTGGCATACTTTGGGCAGTTAGACTTGATATGCCCCTTCTCGTTACAGTTGTAACAAGTCGCATCCTTTATCTTCTTACAATCCAACGTCTTATGCTCACTAGATTTACAGATCCCACAAGCCCTAGGCTGCGATTGGGATTTTGATTCATACCTGCACTTTCCCAGATGGCGCTTCTTGCAGGTCTTGCATTTGGGCTTCTCACCCGACTGTTGGTCATGCTTCTTGAACCCTGAATTCTTCTTGTGATCAGAGTTCCCCTTATGCTTCTTATCTGAACGGTGTGAGTTATCATCCTCACATTTCCTCTTCCCCGCATCAGAATTCCTAAGCGATCTCTGCCTGACCGCATCAAGGGTAAGAGATAATGACAAATCAGCTACTGACCTAAAGGTAGTAGGTCTTGATGCTTTCACACTAGCTTTAATCTCCGGGGCTAAACCCCCAATGAAACGGGCTATACGTTTTGGTTCCGGTGTCACCAAGTAAGGAACCAATCAAGACATGGTGTTAAAACTCGTGAGATATGCCTGATAGTCTAAGTTCCTCATAACCAATGTCAGAAAGTCAGTCTCGATCTTCTCAACTTCATGTTGAGGACATAAATTCTCTTTGATCAAAGCAACAAACTGAGCCCATGTTAAGTTGTATAACGGAATCTTTCTAGTAGCTTGGATTAAGGACCTCCACCAAGCTAGGGCTTCTCCCTTGAACGACTGTGAAAAATACTTCATAATATCTTTCTCGGCACATCCACTAATATCAACCATCGTATCCATCTCATCTAGCCACGTCATGCAATCAATGGCTCCTTTTTCCCCAGTGAAATCCCTGGTCTTGCAGGAGACGAAATACTTATATGAACAGGTCTTTGTACGTGGCTCTTGATCGAATACAATCTTCTTAGACGGGATACTGTGCTGATTTGATGAGTGTTGGGCATCATCCTTCTTCGACTCATGAGATTTAGAAGGTGGCTTACTGTGAGCCACAGAGTGAGTCTTAGAGTGTGTACCACTAGACTCTCTAAATTGCATGTCCATGGCTTTAGAAACAGCATTGTCAATCAATGCTTGAAGTTCCGCACCAGTTACGTTGATTCTGGTAGTATCATGATTCTCTATAGGGTGACTGTTGATTTCTTCAGATTCTGCCATGTAGCTTGATTGCTACATAAAATAATGATAATGATTCATTTAGAAGTCTATATCAGAATTGTCATCTTGATAATTTATTAACCATGGTATTAATAAACCATATTGGTTAATTTATTAATCATATCCATTCAGGATTTTTCATTATAATTTTCCTCAGTTATAATTTATTAATATATTATAATGGCACAAAAGGCCAAGTCACAGGGATAATTTAAATTATAAGCCATGATCTTATAGGATCAAGGCATTAAGGAATTGAATCATAGTTCATCACATTTTCTTGACAGAGAGTCGTAGACTACAACTGTCTTTTGTCTTATATGACAATGAATATGGCCCGTAGGCCCTACATCACGGATGGATGTTTAAATAAATAAGAAAGGAATTGTAAGAATCCAATATAAGGATGACTTACACGATTTTATCGAATCACATTTGCCAGGAGTGTTAACATGTTTTCAGATGTTAACAAGGATGTTAAATCTTAAAAGGAACTACCATCATGGCCCTGTCTTAAAATGACACACGGCTAGGTTTTGCCTTCAAGATTTTCTTTTAATATAAATGGCAGATCAATATTAAATTGGAATGATGTTTTATTTATTTTCATACTTTATATTCATGCATATAATGATAGAAATGAAATTTAAAATTCAAACATTCCACTAAAATTAAAAAGGAGTACATATTTTCCCTAAACGGGACTTTAACAGAAATAACTTGCCCACGCAGGGGCTAAACTGAAAATACAAGTCCTCACAGGGACTAAATACATAAATAGATGTCCACACAGGGACTTAATTGGAAATTAAAGAAATACTTAACAAACAAATAAGGAATTTCACTAATCCCTACTGTTCTTCCCTTTGATTAAATTTTCCAAACCCTTAAGAAATCCTCGGTAGCTTCTACGCTCTTCTTGAACTTCTCGCTCCACCTGGCTCAACCTCTGAAGAATCTCCTGCTGCTGCGGTGGTTGGATCTGTGGCGGTTGCGGCTGTTGCTGCTGCGGAGGTTGTGGAGGTGGTGGGTATTGATACCCATATGCTGGGTATCCCGTCTGATAGGGGGCTTCGTAGGGCCCCTCAGGATGAAAAGCATTGTAGTTTGCCACTACAAGGTATGGGTCAACATCGGGGGCATTGTAGTAATTGTAGCCAGAATGGCCTGGCTGCTCAAAAGGGTTATATGCTGCTGCACCAGCGTAAGAAGGTATTGGGTTATTAAAACCCATATGTGGTGGTGATGGTGGTGCGACTGGCGCGGAGTCCACCTCGAAAACAAGGTTTGAAGGCCCTCCCATCTGCGGGTCTTCATACAGTGGCGGATAGTGACTGCCACTGGAGGGTTGGGGGGTGCTGAAACGGAATCCCCCTCGCACGGACATCCTTGCTCCTGATCTTCTCCGCCTCGGTGGCTCTGGAGGCAGTTGCTGCTCTGGCGGCGGCGGTGGCGGTGGCGGTGGAATGACCGCCTGAAAACGAGAATCCTCAGAGGGATCCTGCTGCTGCTGATGTTGTGGCTGGAAAGGGGGAGTGAACTCCCAAGGGTACGAGGCAAACCTTGATTCATAGCTGTCTGGGCCTCGATATGGCGAACCGTGAAAGGACGATCCGTCAGAAATCTTGATGGGATGCGTCGGTGTCCCACTCGGTGGCATCTCCGGATCAGGGTCATCATCCATATCCATAGCTTGGTCACCGGAGAAATGATCTTCTGGTCCCAATGGGTTAAAACCCACTGGCTCTTGCACCTGATTTGCCAGATTGAACTGGCTCTAAAAATACAGGGTCGGGTCTTCAAAGGCACGGTGTGAACCCGACCGCTGCAATGGCAAGTAGGAGTGGCGAGAATGTTCGGACTCGTTGCCTTGATGGAGCCTGAAAGAGTCATGGTACGAAGGTGAGGAGCTAAGCGAGACAGAACGCCTCACAGGCTCTAAGTATGTCCTCCAGTCTTCTTGGGGACTCGTGCTCATCGTCACTGAAGGATTTCGCCGGTGTGATGGCCCGGCTTCATGGTCATGGGTGGTGAAGATTGGGGCTTTACCGTCTCTTCCTCGTCCTCTAATACGCGGTGGCATCTTCTGTTCCTGTCAACACAAACAAAAGAAACACAAAGGAAAACAATAAAGGACAAAATAAAAGATTAGGATTAGTCCTAAGTCCTTTGCCTAGACACGGAAGTCAAGGAATGTGCAACTGTGTCATTGAGATTAAACACAAAAGGCTAGTGTTTAATTCACTCAATGTTGGCTCTGATACCAACCTGTCACACCCCGATATTTCCACGTATTACCGGTGGGCCCGGTGGGGAGTATCGTGATGTAGTTGATATCATCATAGTCAATTTATCACAGTTCAAAGCACAGCAAAAGTCTAAAAGTAATAATATTACAAACCGAATCGAAAGCAACATGAGTATTATGAACGGAATGTAAAAGGATCCACAGGCGGATCAAAACAAAGGAAATATTGTTCAACAGAATTTTAAAGTGATAAAGCTTGCATAATTCTTTATTTAATTCACTCAGGAGTAGCCAGCCTATTCCGCCTAGTACCTGCACTTAACCTTTTGGAAAATACGTCAGTTTACACTGGTAAATACCATTAACCGACTCTTTTGAAAAACATTTATGAAAATTGATTTAAATGCACAAGGCACAAATATTATTTTATAACTTGGGATAATTATTTAAAAATAATCTTGTAAAAGAAATATATGTTTGTTATACGTTCAGTAGCCCGGGTTGAACACCGGGTTAAAGATTAATAGACACACCACATAAATAAACCCACGGCGAGTTATTCTCGAACAAGCGGGCATATTATTTTACATACGCACCGGTAGGTGTATGCCTACACCCCGTGCTTAAGTCGTGGCCATTTCAATGAATGAGCCAAGGATATCCAAGACATGGTCATTAACCCCCCAAAGGCTTAAAACAAACAAAACAGATTAAACAGGTTATCTCAAGGATTTAACCTTCATATGATTAAAAATTCAATACCCGACCAAGCGGTATTTTATATACCGTACCCCAAGCCCGTATAAGGGAAAATAAGTTAAAAGTATTTACCTGAGCAAATTATACAAATTTATCCAAGCCGTATACAATCAGTAAGTGCAAATATCTTTTACTGGGCTCCTAAATCTGGAACGAAGGTTTTAATAACCTATTAGATTCCTAACGGGTCTTACTTAAGTTTAAACTTAGACCGGTTAGTTTTAAAGAAAGATATATGGTTCAAACGCAAGATTAAGCGAAGACCAGATTAGAATGTGATTTAGACCCGACAAGTAAGAAGACTTGTATAATATGGGTAAACTAAACACATTCTGTATTTTGAAGTGAAAATGATAAGGTTTGACCCGTTTCGGTCAATTTATGCAAACTAGTCACATAAACCGTACCGAACGCGAAAAAGGCATAACGGGTAACCAGTGAGTCATATACAGGTTTCACAAGTTAATATGCCTTAAATATGTTGTGATATCAGTAGTATACCTTCCGTTATGCCCAAAACGGATTTTAAATCAATTTAAGCCCCGTAGGGATATTTTGGTCATTTTAAAGATTGTAAAAGAGATTAAATATTAATCTGAGGTTCTGGTCTAAAATGATCAGTAAAAATATTTATTTTTGCAAGTCATATCAGTAGGGTATTGCATATATGTGAAATTTATTATATATAACCAATACTATGCACCGTAGGGGCATTTTGGTCATTTCACATAAGCTTTAAAGGTCAAATTTGAAAATCTGAGTTCAAAACTTTTACTTACTATTAAAGTATAAAAATTTACTTAAAACATCAGTAGGTATTAAGTCTTATGTGTCAAAAATAGTTTTAACCCATACTATGCGTTTATAATGCGTAAAAAGTCGGTTTTAGGCGATTTTCAGGTTATATATGGAAAGCTGAGATTTTTATTAGTCCAGAAGTCTTAAAATATTTTATTTATCATATGAAATCAGTAGCAAAAAGTTTGGTATCAAAATGTTATGTAAAACTCATTTTATTAACAAAAAGGGTATAACCGTCAATTTCCGAATCAAAGCAAGAACCCCATGTTATGATCAGTTTAAAAATTAATAAAAATATTCAAAAATCCCAAAATATTATATTACATCAGTGGGTAAAAAGTTTGGTGTCGAAATTTGGGTTTAAATAGGCTTTATGCCAAAAATGCCGTTTAATTAATAAAAAGCTTTCAAATTACGATATTGAGCATAACTCCTAATTTAGACCTCAAACTGATGTCAAATTTTTAGGACATGTTTATAAATTAGTGATAAAGGTTTTTGTCCTCTCACATTTTCAAAAATCTCGTTTTAATATAAAAAGGGCATAATGGTCAACATTTAAGCATTTAACGGAAACATGCAAATGAATCGGATAAATAAGGAACCATGTAGTATAACCTCAGAGGGTTTTACTAACTTATAATATGGTCCTAAAGGAACCTTAAGGAATATCTAAAACAAGCTAAATCGGGTCAAAACTAGAAGTCAAAGCAAAAGTCTTCTTTTGCGACTTTCGGTTCCGAACCGAACCTAAACTCGGAATTGTCGGGTTGAACATGCTTAGACATGTTCCTACATTATTTACCAAGTTATTTTAGTGTTAAAACATGTTCCATAACCTCTACATTATCAGTGATGTGTTTATTTGCAAAAATAGCTTTCTGTTGACTTTTTAATATTAAGTTTGACCCGACAATTGACCAAGTTAGAGTGATAATCAGGGGGTGCCCTTTTAAGGACTTATTACCCACATAATTACCAACTCATAGCCACTTTCAATTCGAATAATGGCTGGACCATTAGTGATTAATCACTAAGTCAAAGCTTAATTACGACGGCTTTGACTTTTGGTCATTAAGCTAATGAAACTTGAACTAGAGAAGCTAAGAATGCTTACAAAGGCTCTTAGCACAAATTAGGAACTTGAGGAAACTTGCTTGAGCTCCAGGAAGTTCCAGAGATGAGTTGAAAATGATTTTTTTGAATGAGCATGTGAACTAGCAAACAAGAACTCTTATATAGGAATTCAAAACTCACAAGATCAATCCACACAAGTCTACAATTGATTCCTGATCATCCCAGGTGTCCCCTATGCATGAAATACCATTGGCTCAGTCCCTGAAATTGAAAACCAGCTTTCTAAGGCGGTGGAACTGGCTGAACTCGCAGCTGTCAACATCTTTCTGCATCTGGCATTCTACGCGGGCCGCGTAAGCTCCTTAAGGAGTCTACGCGGGCCGCGTAGACCTTCTGATCCGGTAAAAACTTTGTAGACTTTGCAATTTTGGTCCCTGGTCCATATAATCTTTATATAACTTCCATTTATTACATTTTGGACCCCCATAGTTAACTTTTAAGGACCTTGGGTCATAAACTAACTCCGTTAAGCTCCCGGTTAGTTGTACGATCACCCGAAAAGTCTTGTTTTCTTCAGAACTCCACAAAATTAATATCTAATACTCTTGAGATCAAATTATATAATTGTTACAATGTTTTTGGGCTCGTTAAAAGGTTACTCAGAGGTTACTTTCAATATGTTGACACTTTTAACCCCTATGCTTCACAAGATCCTTATTTTTAACACAAACGACTTCCAATTTTCGATAAATTATTCGTTAAAGAATATGAACATCGTGTGAGGTCAATCAGAGGCACAAGAACGGCATGTTGACACTTTGGATCCCTTTATTCACATATTTACATTGTGTGGCAATTTTAGTCCCTCGGAAATAATTCCTTACATGTTTAAAGTCCATGACACGTGTCTTTATCGTATTGGTCGTGATTTTTACGAGGTGTTACTGTCACACCCCAACCGATGGCGGAAACATCGGGGCATGGCACTGAGGGAAATAGATTGTCCAGAAGTTTCCATAACAATTATCATTACCAATCAATTTAAAGTAACATGTCCCATACCATGTCTCAAAAGGTAAACAAATTATTACAGACAAAATCCAGGCAAATAATTCCATTCCGACAACTCAGATTTTAAAATAGAGCAATTGTTTATCTGCTTCTAGAGACCCCTGATCAAATTTGTACAGAAAACTATTTGTTGGCCTTTAGAGCCATGTTCTAGCCTCGATTTCCTAGCAGCTGTGCATCCTAAGCACCTGTCACATACGTTAAAATAAAAGTCAATACATATAATGTAAAGGTGAGCATACAAGTTTGATAATAGCATATAGAGTTCGAATTCATTTACGCATAACCAGCACGTACACCTAGTGAAATGAAGCACGTTAGTTATCGACATAGATCCATCGATACCAATGACTGCGGGTTGACTGCCAGAGGCAGTTCGCAATACATGGTTACCACCGTAATCCATGCAAGTAATTGTCCTTAAAAACCCCCGCGAATGGGTGCTAAGTCCAAACTATAGTACTATCGTTGCTAAGGCAGGTAGACAACATTCCATGTGTAAACATAACAAACAAGCATTCATAAGCCACGTATAACATGCATTAACGGTTAGCGTTCAAATAGTATTGAGTAGTGTGGTTGCTGTAGTTTGAATATTCGTAACGTATGTAACACCCAAAAGTGTGTAAAGAAAAAAGGGATCGAGTATACTCACAGCGGTTGATGGATTGAAAGGAGCGCTTAGCGAGTAGGGTTAGCCTGAATAGTTTGATAGCATAACGATAAGTGACGCGTAAAACGATGCGATGTATCAGTGGCTCGGATAGCAGTTCGGTCGGATGGTAATCCAATTGGACGGCCTGTTCGTGCGGTTGACAATCCATCGGATGGTCATCCGGTCGGACAGCTTGTCCGGTCGGGTGACTATTCGAGTGGATTGTTTCTCCCTTTGAGAAGGATGTGTTTGTGTATGATGGCTTGACCTTTGAAGTTTTTGTTGTAGCATTTTGAAAACATTGAAGTATCTCTATCCTTCAATTTGGTCGATCGGACAGTCAGTCGTGCGGATGACAATCCGTTCGGATGGTCATCCGGTCGGACGGTAGTCCGGTCGGACGGCGACCTTAGTGATAAGGTTACTTAGGGGAACAATTTCGCAGCAGAAGTGTCAATCGGTCGGATGTCCATTCGACCGGGTGGCAACCCTGTTAGTGAACATGTTGAAAGTTGTTTAAGTCATTAAAGTCCTAGTATCTCATGATCCGAAGAGTAATCCGGTCGGATGGTAGTCCGATCGGATGGCAATTCGTTCAATACTCAAACTTAGATAAAATTGATTAAGTGTGGGACCCAAGGCGTGATCCATTCGGATGGCAATCTGTTCGGGTGGCTTATCCGCTCGGACAGTAGTCCGGTCAGATAACACTTCGTCCTGGTTGTTCCGTCCATCTTACACTTGGTTGTTTTGTTTGTTTGTAGTTTTATCGAGACATTTTGACATTGTGTTAACCACGGAACTCCTCCTTGTCCCAAGTGACCTGATCGACCAGGAATCACCCTAGTTCAACCAGTTAACTGGTTCAAGGCGGTTGTTCTTGTTTAACCCAAAATCAGTGGTCTCGTGAGGAGAATCCAGATCTTGGACTAGCACAACCCCAAGAATGAGTAGGAGACTAGAACAAGGTCCGATTCTACCGGTTTTGAATGCATTGAGTGTAAAAGAGTTGAAAGAAGGCTAAAATTCATCTTTCAATCCTTTTTCACCATAAAGGTGTTTAGATCTATGAAAGATCTTTGTGTATTTGTGTGGAAATCGGTTAGATCTAAGTTGTTCTTGGTGGATTGAAGTCAAAACATGAAGTTCTTCATGAACTCATGATGACGTCATCCTAGAACACCTCAAATCTAGTGATTTCATGGTTAAAAGTTTAGATTCAAAAGGTAGAAAGGTGTAGGAGTGCGTGTAGGTCAAGAAAGTACAAGATTTAGGGAGAAATCTTACCGGAATCGAGAGAAATCGAAGTAAAGGTAAGGAGAGCGTGCTGGTCGGACGAGAGTTTCCAAAAGTAGAAAGTTTGAGAGTGACATGGGTATTTATAGGATTCCAAAAGGGGAAAGTGTGGGTCGGTCGGATGGCATCCCGTCCGGGTGACTATCCGGTCGTATGTCATCTCGGTCGGATGACGACCTGGCACCACGACCAAGTGGCAGCCCGGTCGGATGGCTATCCGGTTGGATGGCAGTTGGTTCGTGTGTTCGACGTGACGATTTTTGCTGATTCGATTTTGATTGCGCGCGATGCGATACGACAGAGTTTTCTAGTCAAATTACTTTTAATCCCAACCACTCATATCTCGCGCTGTCTCTTCTCCACTAATTATCATAGTTCGATTTCGGTTGAGTTCGAGTTCGATGTCGATTAAGTTCGATTGCATTTCGAGTTCGATTGCGTTTCGATTGATTACCACAACATAACATAAATAAACATGCACAAGTAACACATAAGGCACACACACGTGTAATGATAACCAAAAAGCGTAGTTCGAGTTGCGATTTGATTCGATGTCGATTAGCATAGTTTGATTATTGTTTAGTTAGCTTTATCGCATTGTTACTTCCTATAGTTCACAGTCGTAGGTCGATTGAATAGCGATAATCATACGTCGATTATTGTAATTATAGACACTTACTCCACATAATAGCTAAAATAAAAGAAATCTATTTTTAGTCGGTTGCGCGAAATCGGTCGTTGACTGTGACCTTGACTTCTCGAAAACACGGGGTGTTACTTCCCGAAATTAGGCTGAAAGTTGTACAACACCGTGAATCACTTTCTCTCTCTAGACTTTCTCCTTGAATAACTGCGGGTACTTCGCCTTCATGTCGCTTTCGAGTTCCCAAGTGAACTCTGCGCCCCGTTTGCCTTCCCATCGGACTTTCACAATAGGAATGCGCGAGCACCTGAGTTGCTTGGTTTGGCAGTCCATGATTTCGACAGGCTTATCCACGAAGTGTAGTGTTTCGTTCACCTGGAGGTCATCGAGAGGAACATGTAAGTCGTGGTCGGCTAGGCACTTTCGGAGGTTTGACACGTGGAAAGTCGGGTGGACGTTACTAAGTTCCTCCGGTAGTTCGAGTCTGTAGGCGACTTTTCCGATCCTTTCCAGAATCTTAAAAGGTCCAACATATCGAGGCGCGAGCTTCCCTTTCTTGCCGAATCGGACCACACCCTTCCAAGGTGATACCTTTAGGAGTACGTAGTCACCAACGTCAAATTCAAGGGGCTTGCGTCGTCTATCGGCATAACTTTTCTGTCGATTCCGAGCTTTTACCAGGTTGTCTCGAATTTGGAAAATTCTGTCTGTCGTTTCTTGTAATAGCTCAGGACCGGTTAATTACGAATGGCCGATCTCGTGCCACACAATAGACATCTTCTTCCGTATAAAGCCTCGAATGGTGGCATTTGAATGCTGGAATGATAGATGTTGTTATACGAGAATTCGACTAACGGCAGGTATTTATCCCAGTTACCACCGAGGTCTATGACACACGAACGGAGCATGTCTTCAAGAGTACGAATCGTTCTTTTAGTCTGACCGTCGGTTTGGGGGTGGAAAGCGGTACTTAGATTGAGCGATGTACCGAGTGCCGTTTGAAACGTTTCCCACAGTCACGAGGTAAACCGAGCATCACGATCAGAGATGATGTCGCGAGGCGTCCCATGATTACAAATGATCTCGTCGGTGTAGATCTGGGCTAATCGTTCCACCTTGTAGTCTTCCCGTATTGGTAAAAAGTGAGCTGATTTAGTGAAATGGTCAACCACAACCCAAATGCTGTCGTGACCTGATGACGTGTGCGGAAGCTTTGTTATGAAGTCCATAGCTATACTCTCCCACTTCCACATAGGGATCGGTGGTTGTTCGAGTAAGCCAGAGGGTCTTTGATGTTCAGCCTTGACTCTCGCACAGGTCGGGCATTTTCCAACATAGAGAGCAATATCCCTTTTCATGCCCGACCACCAGTACTTGTAGCGAAGGTACTGGTACATTTTGTCGGCACCGGGGTGAATAGAATACCGGGATTTGTGGGCTTCGTCCATCAGAATCTGTCGTAAATCGGTCCGTTTAGGGATCCAAATTCGGTCCAGAAAGTGGAATATCCCATTCGACTTGCTCATAAGCTGGGCTCCATCGTGGTAGATTCTTTCTTTCTTCAGAGTGTGTTCGTTAAAACACGCGTGCTGAGCTTCGCGGATGAGGGTTTCGAGATCGTACTGGGCTTGAACATTACGAGTGCTAAGCAGATAGTTCCGTCTGCTGAGTGCGTCGGCAACAACATTTGCTTTGCCTGGGTGATAACGAATCTCACAGTCGTAATCGTTGAGAAGCTCTACCCATCGGCATTGACGCATATTAAGTTCTTTCTGATTAAAGATAAGTTGTAGGCTCCTATGATCGGTGAAGATCGTACACTTGGTACCGTACAGGTAGTGTCGCCAAATCTTTAATGCAAAAACAACTGCGCCTAGCTCGAGATCATGGGTTGTATAATTCTTCTCGTGGATTTTGAGCTGACGAGATGCGTAAGCTATAACTTTGTCTCGCTGCATAAGGACACAACCAAGACCAAGGTTGGAAGCATCACAATAGACAATAAAATCATTGTTTCCGTCGGGCAATGTGAGAATGGGAGCATTGCAAAGCATGTGTTTAAGGGTTTGGAAAGCAGACTCCTGTTTGGTTCCCCAAACAAAAGGTTTGTCTTTATGCGTGAGAGCGGTAAGTGGTACAGCGATCTTTGAGAATCCTTCTATAAATCGTCGATAATAGCCCGCTAGTCCGAGAAAGGAACGGACTTCAGATGGGTTCTTGGGTGTAATCCAACTCTTAACGGCTTCAATCTTCGCGGGGTCGACGTGAATACCTTGACTATTAACAATGTGACCCAGAAACTGAACCTCCTCCAACCAGAATTCACACTTGGAGAACTTGGCATAGAGTTGGTTCCCCTGGAGTAGCTCGAGAACCAAACGTAGATGTTGCGCGTGTTCAGTTTTCGACTTGGAATAGATCAAGACATCGTCGATAAATACGATGACGAAACGGTCGAGATATGGTTTACACACGCGATTCATCAGGTCCATGAAAACCACAGGTACGTTGGTTAAACCAAAGGGCATAACAACGAATTCGTAGTGGCCATATCGGGTACGAAACGCGGTTTTGGGTATATCCTCTTCTTGAATGCGTAGTTGGTGATATCCTGAGCATAGATCGATCTTCGAGAAGCATGTAGCACCCTGTAGTTGGTCAAACAAATCATCGATGCGAGGTAGGGGATAGCGGTTCTTGATAGTTAACTTATTCAATTCCCGATAGTCGATGCACATCCTGAACGATCCATCCTTCTTTATGACGAAAAGGACCGGCGCGCCCCAAGGAGAGGTGCTCGGGCGAATGAAGCCTTTCTCAAGTAATTCCTGGAGTTGGTTTGAAAGTTCCCGCATTTCGGACGGCGCGAGTCGGTAGGGAGCTTTGGCAATAGGGTTGGCTCCAGGAATGAGGTCGATACGAAAGTCGATATCACGACTTGGTGGTAGTCCGGGAAGATCCTCTGGAAAAACGTTAGGGAATTCTCGGACCACAGGAACGTCTTTTACTTCCTTCTTCTCTTTCTTTTCCTTCTCCGCTGCAATGTTAGCCAAGAAAGCTCTGTATTCCTTGCGAAGATACTTGCTAGGTTGGATACAAGACATGAGCTTGAGACCTTTCGAAGTAGTTTCACCGTAGACACACAATAAATCACCATTCGCGAGTGAGAATCGAATCATCTTGCAAAGCACACCACTTCAGCATGGTTTTCACGAAGAAAGTCCATGCCTATTATGACATCGAAACTTCCGAGTTGCATCGGAACAAGGTCGATTGGAAAGATGTGATTGTTGAGCTCGAGAGTACAATCACGAAGTACAAAATTAATGGCGATAGTTCTTCCCATAGCGACTTCAACTTTGAACGTTGAAGAGAGATGATAGCGCTTACGACTAATGAGTTTCTCGAATTCGAACGACACAAAGCAATTATCGGCTCCAGTATCAAACAAACATGAAGCATAAATACCATTCACAAGGAACGTACCATTGACCACGTTGTTGTCGGCTTGGGCTTGACGCACGTTGATGTTGAAAGTTTGTGCGCGTGCTGCTGCTGCTGGTGTTGCTGCTGCTGAGGCTACTGCTGCTGGGGCTCTTGTTTCACAACCCTGTTTGGGCACATGTTGGCGAAATGGCTAGGATCGCCACATGCGAAGTCGACTCTGGCGTTGACCGCGGGTACCGGAGGAGCTTGTTGACCCTGAGGGGCGGTGAGTAGAGCTTGATGAGCAGGAGCTTGTCGAGCACGGCAGTTGGTAGTGAAATGGACGTACATATTGCAATAAGCACAGAAACGGCAAGCGATGGTAGTCGGGTGGTGGTAGCTACAAGTAGGGCAAAGCGGGTGTGGCCCAGTGTATGCACGCTTAGCAAGCGGTGCATTCGCCACAGGCGCCGCTACTTGACGCTGTTGGGTTGGTACAGCTTGAATTGGTGCAGCAGTGATCGCACAGTTCTTGTTGCTGGAGCTGTTCTTTCTCTTATTCTTTCTCTTATTGCTCGATGAGGTGGTGGTGGTTTCAGCAGTTGGTGCGGCGGTGGTAGCTTTATGCAGGTGCTTCGAAGTTTTATCCCAGACACCAGCCTTGACCCTCTTGTCGTTGATCTCAGCGGCCAGTAGGTAAGTCTCTTCGATCGTCTTAGTCTTAGCCGCTTGCAAGAAATCTGCAACGCAGTCGGGAAAAGCTCGGATGTACTTCTTGATTGTGATCTCCAGAGTCTTGACTTGGTCAGGGCAGATGATGCTGAGCTGCTTGAAGCGAGCAGTGAGAGCAGCGTTGTCACCTTCCTTCTGCTTTATGTGCCAGAATTCATCTTCTAACTTTTGACGTTCATGAGGAGGGCAGAATTCTTGCAGAATGACCTCCTTGAGTTCGTCCCACGAAAGACCGTAGGCTGCATCGTTTCCCCGCTTGTTTCTTTCGGTCGTCCACCAGTCTAATGCGCGGGACTGGAAGACGCCGGTAGCATTCAGAGTACGAAGATCGTCGGGGCAACCGCTCTGTCGCAGAGTGACCTCGATGGAATCAAACCATTGGAACAACGCTGTAGGGCCTTCCTCGCCAGTGAATTCCTTTGGCCCACAAGACTTGAATTGCTTGAAATTGAAAGTAGTCTTAGTAGCAGCTTTAGGAGCTTCGGTTCTCGACTCCTCAGACGATTTGCTGACGTTCTCGTAGACATCACTTACGGCTTTTGCTACCTGCTTGGCGATGATAGCAGTAAGGCGTTTGTCTCTCTTCTCTTGACGAGAAAGTGGGTGACGGGATCCAGATGACATTGTCTGCAACAGACATCGTCAAATGACTCAACACAACGTATTCAAATCTCACCTCACACATCTAACGTTTACTAAAGCTCAGGAACACATACATCACGTAAACACGTAGTCACATAATTACCGATTCACAAAAACACAGAAGCACATAAGCACGTAGAACACATAAGCACAGAAGCACATACACATTTAGTCACAAGATGCAGTCAGAATACAGAAACCTACTATTCCCAGTTCGCGAGTGTTCGAATATAGCGTTCGCATTTTAGTATGTCGAGTAGTGTAGTATTAGCGTATATCATATCATAAGATCGTCCGCAATTTAGCCATTTTGTTGGCGCTTTGAGATAGAAATACAGTGCGAGTCGTGCATGTCGATCGATGTGAAAGCAAAATTGAGCAAGTTTCCCAAAATTTAAACATATAAACAGGTAAATTCACATATAAACACACAAAATCAACGAATCATCAGAGTCAGTAGTTGCGGGCTCAGAATCGAAACACATAAAAATCGAGGAATGGATTGTCCGCGGCTGTCAGACATTGACTATCCAAAGTGGTTCGACTATTCGTAGGGACTTGTTGTACACGTTTGACCTTAGGGGTAGTGCCTTTTGCCTCGATTCTTGGGCGTTTCGTGGCTTCAGGTCATCGAAGTCCGTCGAGACTTTGGTGAGAGTTTCATAAAATGGGTGGAACAAGTCGTCAAGGTTAGGGTTTCACACCTATCTTAACAACTTCGTCCCTGTTTTAATAAAATAGAGGAGATTATTCATCAAAATACGGATTTCACTCCTGATTTGGCATAATTCTCCCCGTTTGTAAATAAAATGCGGGTTGATTAGCAACTTCAGTCGAGAGTTTGCGGTTTTCACACCAAATCTTGACTTAGTTACTCTTTCATAGTTGAAAATTCGAGTGCAGTGATAGTGTAGCATAAGCGAGTGTAGCGAGAAATAGTAGTAAGCTCATACGAAATCCCTAACGAATATGCACGAGTCAGTCTGTTGGTTCCTAACTATAGACTAGGTCTTTGAGACATCGACCCGGACTAGGTCGTGTCTTGCCTAATTCCCTATAGTTATGGCTCTGATACCAATCTGTCACACCCCAACCGATGGCGGAAACATCGGGGAATGGCACTGAGCGAAACAGATTGTCCAGAAGTTTCCATAACAATTATCATTACCAATCAATTTAAAGTAACATGTCCCATACCATGTCTCAAAAGGTAAACAAATTATTACAGACAAAATCTAGGCAAATAATTCCATTCCGACAACTCAGATTTTAAAACAGAGCAATTGTTTATCTGCTTCTAGAGACCCCTGATCAAATTTGTACAGACAACTATTTGTTGGCCTCTAGAGCCTTATTCTAGCCTCGATTTCCTAGCAGATGTGCATCCTAAGCACCTGTCACATACGTTAAAATAAAAGTCAATACATATAATGTAAAGGTGAGCATACAAGTTTGATAATAGCATATAGAGTTCGAATTCGTTTACGCATAACCAGCACGTACACATAGCGAAATGAAGCACGTTAGTTATCGACATAGATCCATCGATACCAATGACTGCGGGTTGACTGCCAGAGGCAGTTCGCAATACATGGTTACCACCGTAATCCATGCAAGTAATTGTCCTTAACAAGCCCCGCGAACGGGTGTTGATTCCAAATTATAGTACTATCGTTGCTAAGGCAGCTAGACAGTATTCCATGTGTAAACATAACAAACAAGCATTCATAAGCCACGTATAACATGCATTAACGGTTAGCGTTCAAATAGTATTGAGTAGTGCGGTTGCTGTAGTTTGAATATTCGTAACGTATGTAACACCCAAAAGTGCGTAAAGCAAAAATGGATCGAGTATACTCACAGCGATTGATGGATTGAAGGGAGCGCTTAGCGAGTAGGGTTAGCCTGAATAGTTTGATAGCATAACGATAAGTGACGCGTAAAACGATGCGATGTATCAGTGGCTCGGACAGCAGTTCGGTCGGATGGTAATCCGATCGGACAGCCTGTTCGTGCGGTTGACAATCCATCGGATGGTCATCCGGTCGGACAGCTTGTCCGGTCGGGTGACTATTCGAGTGGATTGTTTCTCCCTTTGAGAAGGATGTGTTTGTGTATGATGGCTTGACCTTTGAAGTTTTTGTTGTAGCATTTTGAAAACATAGAAGTATCTCTATCCTTCAAGTCGGTCGGTCGGACAGTCAGTCGTGCGGATGACAATCCGTTCGGATGGTCATCCGGTCGGACGGTAGTCCGGTCGGACGGCGACCTTAGTGATAAGGTTACTTAGGGGAACAAATTCGCAGCAGAAGTGTCACTCGGTCGGATGTCCATTCGACCGGGTGGCAACCCTGTTAGTGAACATGTTGAAAGTTGCTTAAGTCATTAAAGTCCTAGTATCTCATGATCCGAAGAGTAATCCGGTCGGATGGTAGTCCGATCGGATGGCAATTCGTTCAATACTCAAACTTAGATAAAATTGATTAAGTGTGGGACCCAAGGCGTGATCCATTCGGATGGCAATCCGTTCGGGTGGCTTATCCGCTCGGACAGTAGTCCGGTCGGATAACACTCCGTCCTGGTTGTTCCGTCCGTCTTACACTTGGTTGTTTTGTTTGTTTGTAGTTTTATCGAGACGTTTTGACATTGTGTTAACCACGGAACTCCTCCTTGTCCTAAGTGACCTGATCGACCAGGAATCACCCTAGTTCAACCAGTTAACCGGTTCAAGGCGGTTGTTCATGTTTAACCCAAAATCGGTGGTCTCGTGAGGAGAATCCAGATCTTGGACTAGCACAACCCCAAGAATGAGTAGGAGACTAGAACAAGGTCCGATTCTACCGGTTTTGAACGCATTGAGTGTAAAAGAGTTGAAAGAAGGCTAAAATTCATCTTTCAATCCTTTTTCACCATAAAGGTGTTTAGATCTATGAAAGATCTTTGTGTATTCCTGTGGAAATCGGTTAGATCTAAGTTGTTCTTGGTGGATTGAAGTCAAAACATGAAGTTCTTCATGAACTCATGATGACGTCATCCTAGAACACCTCAAATCTAGTGATTTCACGGTTAAAAGTTAAGATTCAAAAGGTAGAAAGGTGTAGGAGTGCGTGTAGGTCAAGAAAGTACAAGATTTAGGGAGAGATCTTACCGGAATCGAGAGAAATCGAAGTAAAGGTGAAGAGAGCGTGCTGGTCAGATGAGAGTTTCCAAAACTAGAAAGTTTGAGAGTGACATGGGTATTTATAGGATTCCAAAAGGGGAAAGTGTGGGTCGGTCGGATGGCATCCCATCCGGGTGACTATCCGGTCGGATGTCATCTCGGTCGGATGACGACCTGGCACCACGTCCAAGTGGCAGCCCGGTCGGATGGCTATCCTGCCGGATGGCACTTGGTTCGTGTGTTCGACGCGACGATTTTTGCTGATTCGATTTTGATTGCGAGCGATGCGATACGATAGAGTTTTCTAGTCAAATTACTTTTAATCCCAACCACTCATATCTCGTGCTGTCTCTTCTCCACTAATTATCATAGTTCGATTTCGGTTGAGTTCGAGTTCGATGTCGATTAAGTTCGATTGCATTTCGAGTTCGATTGCGTTTCGATTGATTACCACAACATAACATAAATAAACATGCACAAGTAACACATAAGGCACACACACGTGTAACGATAACCAAAAAGCGTAGTTCGAGTTGCGATTCGATTCGATGTCGATTAGCATAGTTTGATTATTGTTTAGTTAGCTTTATCGCATTGTTACTTCCTATAGTTCACAGTCGTAGGTCGATTGAATAGCGATAATCATACGTCGATTATTGTAATTATAGACACTTACTCCACATAATAGCTAAAATAAAAGAAATCTATTTTTAGTCGGTTGCGCGAAATCGGTCGTTGACTTTGACCTTGACTTCTCGAAAACACGGGGTGTTACAGTTACAGACATACAAGATGACTCCGATGAAAAGTTCGTGCATGATACCCAAGAACAACATTTTGATGGGATGAAGATGTTGCGGTTGAAGAAAATCCCGTGAACGAAAATGAAGCCGCACCGGAAAGAAAAGGAAAAGCGAAACGGGAAAGTTGGACGCCTAAACAAGAAGAGGGGTTGGCAAAGGCTTTTGTTCATTGCACTTTGAATAAAAAGAAAGGCAATCAACAAAAGGCGGATGGGTTTTGGAAGCAAGTTCTAAACCACTTCAATCAAACGGTCGGAGGAAGTAACCGAACCCACCACCAAGTTCGATCAAAATGGATCACGATGCAAACAAAATTGAACACATTCGACGGTCTATATCATCAAACGGTATACTTTATTTTTTTATACGGTTTATTTTTTAACAAAGTATTTGGATTAAGTTGTTGATAATTTATTATTTTAGGATCGTTTACGTCCTAGCGGGAGTGACGATGCTTTTGTAATGAAGCAAGCGCTAAAGGATTACAAAGGTAAAGAAAAAATTGATTTTGCTCATATTGCAGCTTGGGAGATTGTTAGAACAAATCAAAAGTGGTCGCCGGTACCCTTGTTGGGTGAAGAAAGCTCCGGCTCGAGTAAAAAAAGAAAGTCTTCGGATTCGGGAAATTATAGAGCGGATACACCGAATGTCGAAGTCTCAAGTGGATTCGGTATTCCCGACATAAACGAGGATCCCTCGCCAAGACGACAAACGAGAAAGGAGAAAAAGGACAAAGGGTCGTCTTCAAGAAACGAAGATCCAAGAGATATAACACACAAATTCGAAGAGTACAAGGCCATGAAAAAAGAGATAATGGAAATTAAACGTATACGAGAAGAAAAATACTTGACCTTGGCGGATGAGCAACGAGAGGCGTTGCGACAAACAATGTACGACAAGGACTTGGAGACGTTTAATAGGCCTACCGACAATGTTCACTCTGCGATGTTGGAAATCACACTCGCTAGAAAACGTGAGATCGCAAAAAAATATGGATGGCCTTGTGATTTTTAGTTTTTTAAACTTAGATTTTATTTAAAATGTAATGCTTTATTTTTATTTATAAAACTTTGATGTTTTTCCATTTTATCTTAAACTAAAAAAAAAAAACAGAAAAAAAAAGTTTACCACTTCAGCAAGTGTCTAAACCATTGCCAACACTTTTCAGCAAAGTTTAAACATTTTTCACTGATTGACATGTCGCACTCTGATTGGTTGTTTTTATTTTGTTTGCATCGTGATCCATAGGTTGTTTATTTAAAACTAAATCAATTGATGTTTATAAATATAGGATTAGTATCCAATGAGCACTACACACATAACTCATCTATATCTAATTGTGTAAAAGTCTTTTGGCATGCTATATATTAACAATGACTAATGAAAACAATTAATTACGATCAACATTAATATTTTATTTTCTTTTACAGCCAACAAGCAAGCAAATTCAGTTAAAGGAATAAAAGGGACTTCACCTAGGGTTTAACAGAAAAATTGTATATATTATGTCGTTGATCGAGTATCCACTCAAAGAAACTTTGCATATAACAAAAGAGAGAAAATACTTACACCCGGATTCAATTAATTTTCAATCTTCTTCGTATATGTCACTCGATTCATGAACACCAGTAAATAAAAAGTTAAAATAACAATGGTTACAGTAAGATCTAATAAAATCGATTCATGAACACCAATAAACATAAAAGTTAAAATAACAATGGTTACAGTAAGATCAAATAAAACAAAATTGTTAAAGATGATTACAATATATGTGGAAAATCTCTTTTCATGATTCTTATTAATAATATTAAGAATATTTGGACATATTAGGAATTTTTAACTTGTATATTTACAAATAATACCAAAATAATGACTCTATCCAAATCATTAAAAACAATAAATATTAAAATTATAGTGTGCAACTTTGATAACCGTAGTACAAGGTGTGGATCATCAAATTTATATAATATTTTAAAATTCATTTACCAAACATAAATATTCAAACTAATCATGACAAATCTCTAAACAACATAACATGAAATATTATGTTAAATTAACAAGAATGAATTATAAAAAAAAAAAAATCATATGCCATTTGAATAAATAAAGTTGATCTGTGAGACACCACACCACATGAAGTATAACTCAAATCAAAATATGATTTTATGATTTTATTTTTAACCACTAGAGTAGACAAATCAATTGACTTTAATTTCTAGACAATACATTCTTTCTTTTATTATTTACCTTTTTAAATGTCGTCGGATATATACGTATAAAAATGCAATGCAAAATTTCAAATAGTGGCATGCACATGTTTAATATATCATAATCTAAGAGGATTTTTATAAGGTTACATTTTTCTCAAATGAGGATCCTTTTGCAAGGCGTGGATTTCACATTATCCAGAAAAAGTGACCACCGTGTTTACAATCCTTACAGGTGATTCGGGTTTGTGTGATGTCGCTAGCGGCTACAAAAACAAGGCTTTCGGAAAAAAACACCGTCGTGCTGATAACGTGTTGTTAATCAGCGGTCTATTAGCAACCAATATATATAACTATAATAAACATGAGAGAACAAGACTATAAAGATCATGTAGAGAACAAGAATATGGAGAATAAGAGAACATGAATTCTTATTCATTAAGATGTAATCATGCAATACAAAGAAACCTATATATATAGGGTTCTTACATTAATACAAAGGAAATGAAAAGATGAGAGTTAGGATGTGGATAGTCACTTTAATATAGTTTATTTATAACATAATCAACTTTTTATGTATTATTTATTATTATAAGTAAGTGTAATTTAGTAAGTTCACACCAACTTAACTGAGCAAACTAACTACCATCCATTCAGGGGACTATCCAAGTAACAGACGATCAAACCATATGGACCATATATGCTATTTTAAAAAGGTGGGGACTAAACGTCAAAAAGAGTGAAACCACAGGTACCATCCGGACAATTAACTCAAAAATATATAGATCGTTTTCTTGGTTAAAAATATCATCATAAATTTTTATCTTAAATTAAATAAAAAATAACCAATTAACGGCGTATAAGAAAAAAATGAAGCTGCCCTTTATTTTGCTTAAATCTATATTGCTAAAAAATATTTAAAAAAATGTGTTGCTAAAGTAAACGAGAAATCATATTTTTGACTTAGAACTATTTATTTGTTCTGTTTTTTTGTTATGAGTGGGGGTTAAGATGTAAAGGGGTGATTTTTTGTATCTAGGTACTGATTGCTCTAGTTGTGGAACTATGTATATTTTGGGTGACTAGTAGGGGTGTTCAGAATTCGTTTCGAATTCGAAAAATTCGAAATTCGTTTAAATTTGATTCGATTATCAAGAATTCGTTTCGATTATAAGAATTCGAATTCGAATTCGATTCAATTCGAGTCAAGTAAATCGAATACGGATCGAATACGAATTTACAATTTCAAATTCGATTCGATTCGAAATTCGAATAAAAATTATACATTTTTATTTATTATTTTTAAATCTAATACATATACAACTTTTATTAGGCTTTACTACAAATTATTTTCAAAATTTATTCAAAGTATTAAAATTACCCATTACCAAACCAACTACATGGCCCATAACTAAAACCTAAGTAACAAATCTATCAATAGATTTCTAACCCTAAAATATTAACTTGTAATGTGGAGTGGTTATTCCCGACTTCTCGTTTTGAATTTTAGATTTATGATACTTTATTTGGAACTGTTTTAATATGATATCGTACTTTATGATTGCTTTAAAATTTATGTTTTATTTTGATAGTTTTTTACATGTTTTTAAAGAATCTAAATCATAACGAATTTATTCGAATTCGATTCGAATTCGAATTCTTAATCGAATACGAATTGGGTTTTTTATTCGAATACGAATTCGAATCGAATTTGGTAGATTTTAATCGAATTCGAATCGAATACGAATTCAAGGAAAAATAAAAATTATTCGAATAATTCGAAAATTCGATATTCGATTCGATGAACACCCCTAGTGACTAGTAAATTTCCAGTCGTTTAAAAAAATGTTTTAAGCCAGTATTTAATTATTTATTAGTTTTTTCATATCATGTCAAACCTCATTAAATTAAACTACATTCTAATTGGTTAAGATTCAATCCTTGGAATAGAAGTATTTAACGGGAAAAATTAGCTGTTAAAAAAACCGTACTGGCAGATTTTATTCACAACATATTTTTTGAAAATATAAATAAAAAATGATCAATCTATATAAACAAAAAGGTAATTATTCTTATATTGTTTTTTTTAATTGTATCCGAATCAATTTTAAAATAAATAAAAAGGTAATTATTCTCATATTGTTTTTTAATTGTATCCGAATCAATTTTAAAATCTTATTCCTTTGCTTTTCTAAAAGGGAACGCAAACTTTTTTTAACTTACAAAAACCTCTTACTTTTTCGATTCCCAATATGAATTTCCAAATCCGAAGATTGGAAAACTCAAAAACCACTTTAACGGGCCGGTTTTTGGTAGTAAGTCTTTTGTTACAAGAAAATTATATAATCTTTGATCTTAAAAGTTTTTCAATTAACGTTGTATACTATATGGTTTGGAATAAAGTCTTTACGAGCTTTATCATGTCATATTAGTGTTATGTCAGCGCCACATAGACAGAGGGCTTTATAACTAACTGTCATGAAGTGAGGTAAAATCCATTTACCTATTAATAAGAAAAAAAAACATGTGATTAACCCTTAAAAAGTGGTCCCCACATATGCAGCCCTTAACTTAACGCTCGCCAAAGCCATGGCTATGCCATCAGTAGCGCCCCCTGGCGGTGGAAGGGCGGTGTTTTTGGCCGCCATATGCTGAGGTGGTGGGTGACGCTAAACCACACCACCTAGCCTTAATGAATTTTTTGAAATCCTTTTATTTGAAATTTTAATCAAATAATATCTCTAAGACAAACCAAAAACAAGCTACGCCGCTAACTCTTTTTGGATAGCAGTAATAAAACGTGAGACCGTAATCATATTAGAAATTTTAATCAAATAATATCTCTAAGACAAACCAAAAACAAGCTACGCTGCTAAATCTTTTTGGATAGCAGTAATAAAACGTGAGACCGTAATCAATGTGATTCACATCTTCTAAGGGGGACGTTTGGTTCATAGGAATTCAATGAAATTTAAGTGAATTGGAATCTGAATTTCATCTCTTAATATGTTTGGTTCACAGAATTTGATGGAATTGGAATCTCAATTCCAATCTTCATGTGTTTGGTTGACAATGGAATTTGAATTGGAATTAGCATGAATTCCTTTAAATTCCTTTATGTGAAGGAATTCAAAATCCTTCCTATATGTGAAGGAATTAAAGTATTTTCATTCGAATCTTCGACCGTTTAACCCGTACCGGTTTCGATCCGAACCGTTTCGATCCGTACCGTTTCGACACGAATCGTTTCGACCCGTACCGTTTCGACACGAACCGTTTCGACGCGAACCGTTTTGACACGAACACGAACCGTTTCGACGTGAATCATTCCGACACGAACCGTTTCTACGCGAACCGTTCCGACCCGTACCGTTTCGAATCAAACCATTTTGACGCGAACCGTTTTGACACGAACCGTTTCGACCCATACCGTTTCGAATCGAACCGTTTTGACGCGAACCGTTTCGACCCGTAACGTTTCGACGCGAACCGTTTGACCGGTGCCGTTTCGAATCGAACCGTTTCGACCCGAGCCGTCTCGCCCCGTACCGTTTAGTCGCGACGAGAATCGAATAGTCAAAAAGTTATTGAGCTGTTTTGACTTTTGACAATAAAGTCAACACCCAATAAACGTTCAGCACTATGATTTAAGAAATGAAAATCATGCTCACAATCATATTGACAATCTAGCCCATTCTCTAACGAAAAAAAGGAAAATTGGCCCGACTCAATTTCGACACGAACCGATTCGGCGCGAACCGTTTTGACCCGTACCGTTTCGATCCGAATCGGGAGTTGTGGGTGACGCGGTGATGGATTCCAATTCATTTGACAACCAAACACAACAACAATGGAATTGGAATTCCAATTCCAATAATTTCCAATTCCAAATCCAATTCCCTCAAATTCTAATTCCTATACAAATTCCAATTCCAAAACATTCCGTGGACCAAACGCCCCCATAGTTTCAAATTCTTGTGAGTGGTGGTATGTTTGGAGGCCAAGGAAGAAGAAACCTGCAGGTGTCACAACCATTCTGTCGAAACCAACCCGTCACGTCGCGCGACAGCAAACAGAGGAGGGTGTCGCGCAGCGCGAGCCCCTAATGTTTCAGCAATTCAAGTTTGAAACTTGACACTTTCAGTCCCTTAACCTTTTAATTCAAGGTATCTTTCATGATTGGCACATTTAACCCTTCTAGTTAAGTTTTAAGTGTTCTTGAGAGTATAACCCAACACCGTTAGGTCACGGGTTCATTAAAAGATCACCCGAAGGCACTAGTTTCTCTCGTTGACGCTTTTAACCCTTCTTCTTGAAATCTTGCACAACTTATCGTATAATAGTACCGAAACCTTTCGAAATTAATATCAAGTATTCTCGGAAGTATAATTGAACATTACGAAGCCTCGGGTACGTTAAAAGGTCACTCAGAGGTAAGAATTAACATGTTGACATGTTTAACCCCTTTGTCTTGTAAACTTTCGATTTCTTTCACAAATGGCTTCTCATGCCCAATATTTAACTTGTTTAAGAATACGAATATCCTGTAAGGTCATTCAGAGGCACAAGTTTAGCATGTTGACTCTTTTAGTTCCTCCGCATACATCTTTTCATTGTTTGTCAACTTTAGTTCTTCAAAGTCAGTTTTTTTTATACATTTAGGGTTTAGAACACGTGTCTTCACATAATTGGACACGATTTTACGAGGTGTTACAGTCCACCTCCAATGTGGAATAATTACACAAAAGCTCTGGAAGGTGTTTAAAAAGCCATTGATGTGGTAATGAAAACTCCATTGGTAGCCGATCCTAAAGATATATTACCCAAAACCATTGATGTGTCATATGCTAAATCAGAGAATAGTTCCAAAAGTTGTGATGAGAGTATGTGTCATTCAGTAGTATAAAAAGTTTTCGAGAATGAATACAGTGAGAACTCAGTTTGTGTGAACAAGATTGATAAAAAGAAACACATTTCATGAAAAGAAAATAACTTGTGTGAGCTTGATAACATGATTACATTGTACCAAATGATGGGGTCAGACAAGATATATTTCGATCTAGATTCTTCGATAAAAAACGTGAATGTGGATTCGCTTGCAAGAATGTTTAAAGTTGTTGAAGACATTGTTGTGCAAGTAAAAACTAGTAAAAATGTTGTTCCACAAAATAGAAAACAGGAAGGTAAATATCAATGAAAAACGTTTTATTGAAACCAATTATTACCAATCTCATGAAGCGTTTAATAATCAGAAATTGTATACATAGAGTGTGAGAAACCAATCATAAGGATACCAAAACAACAATGGTTATCATGGTAACTAGAACAGAGGTTTGAGTAATAATGGTGGAAATAGATTCAGGAATAACAAAAGGAATGATCATCATGGTAAATCTAAATATCAAAGGGGCTTAGAGTTTGTTTATGGGTCTAGTTCAGAAAGTGAAATGGAACAAATGTTTAAAAAACCAATCGAATGAGGAGTTTCTGACACAAAGGGATTATGCTCAAACATCTTCTACCTTTGTGAGAAATCGCAAGGATAGAAAAACATGTTTTAAATGAGGTGAACAAGGACATGTGCCATATCACTGTCTAGAGCATGATTTTGAGACAAGAAAATCACCTGAAGTTGTGAAACCAAAAGTTTAAAAATTTATAATACTAGAAGAGTGGATCCTCATGCGGACTCCTCGTGAAAATGATTTATATGTCTTAGACATGAGTACCACATCCACTGCTTCACAAACTGCTCAATGCTTTATCACAAAGCCAATTGAGAAAGAATAAATTATTTGGCATAGAAGAATGGGTCATACACACTTGAGAAAGATGAATTACTTGGTTCGGAATCATCTTGTGAATAGTGTGAACGTTAAAAGCTTTCATTTAAGTGATGACTGCATTAGTTGCAAGAAAGGCAAACAACAAAAGAAGTATCATTCGATCAAAATGTTCAATTCGATTTAACTACATTTGGAAAGATTGCATATAGATTTATTCGGTCCGGTCAATGTGAAGAGTATTACAGGCGATCTTTATTGCTCGGTGGTGATCGATGATTATTCTAGATTTTCTTGGGTTATGTTTCTCTAATCAAAGGACGAGACATTTAATTATCTGAAAACATTGATTTTGAAGATAGAGAATCTGTATCACTTACCAGTTCGTCGAATCCAAAGTTACAATGGTACAAAATTCAAGAACAGAATGGAGTTGTTGAACGGAAGAACATAACTTTAATCGAAACCGCCATAATAATGCTAGATGACTCGAAACTACTCATAAGTTTCTGGAATGAAGCAGTTGCGTCGGCTGTTATACAACCAACAGAGTTCTTACTGTCAAAAATACGAGAAGACATGCCTTGAATTGCTGAATCGAAGAAAGCCTGACCTTAAATGGCTTGAGCCATTCGGGTCTCCATGTACTGTGATCGATCCAGATGGAAAATTCGGGGCAAAATCTCTTGAAGGTTACTTTGTTGGATACGCAAGCTCACCGAAGCGAGTGTTTCTACCTAGTAATGAACGACCATTCAAGCTCAACATGTTAATTGTCAAAAATACACAACCCCGATACAAAGTCCAGGTGACTCATGGATGTTTGACTATGAGAATATGTGGAAATCATTCAATCTACCTGCAGAGCCAATAGATGAAGAGCTTGCCTTATTATATCAACAACACCAGAGTTTAGCTTAAGAACAAGTTCCTAGACCAATTGTTGTTATTCCGACACAATTTGGTTCAGAAAATGATAATGCTGAAGCCAAAACAAGTAATTAGAACAACACAGCTAGAACAAGTTCTCAGGTTACTGAAAATTTTGAAGGCCTAAGTTTTGATTAATCCGATGATTCAGATCAAGAAGAAAGTACTGCCATATATGATGAAGCTTAGTCAACATCCGATGATGAACCAATTTTGGATGATCATTAGGAGGCTCAATCAAGTAATCATGTGATTAAATCAAGCACATTGGATGTCAGTCAAAGTGTTGTAGAACAAAATGTTAACAACTTAGAACCATCGGTCATTGTTCCAATTGAAGTTATTCCACGGTCTCTTATCATCCGTCAGAGAATATTCTTGGGTATCTACAAAGTGGCGTATGCACAAGAAACCAGATCAATCAAGGATTAAGTTGTTTCTACTCAAAGGTTGCTGATTTACAAAATCAGCTCTCTTACAGATGATTTATCACTCAGATTGAGCCAGAGAATTATAAAGAAGCGTTAACGTAGGAGAGCTAGGTAAATGCGATGCAAGAAGAGTTACTACAGTTTGAGAAACTGGGTATTTGGAAGCTTGTATACCTACCAAATAATCATAAAAAAATCAACACTATGTTGGTTTTCAAGTGCAAGTGAGATGATAGACGAGTTATTGTGAGAAACAAAGCTAAGTTAGTTGTGTAGGGATCATGTCAGCATGAAAGTATTGATTTTACCGAAGTATATGCACCGGTTGCAAGGCTTTAGGCAATCAGAATTTTCTTAGCTTTTGCTTCCTGGAAGGGTTTCAAAGTATATCCATTAGATTTGAAATCAACGTTTCTCTATGGCAAAGTAAAGGAAGAGGTCTACGTTAGACAACCTCCGGGTTTTGTGGATCCATGCAACAAAGACAAAGGGTTTCTTCTCGATATAGCACTTTATGGATTGCATCAGGCACCACGTGCTTGGTATGAAACATTATCTCACCATCTGCTGGATAATAATTTTTTTAGGGGAACCATGGATTGCACACTCTTTGCAAGAGAAACTGATGGGCACATTATGATAGTATAAATATATGTGGACGATATAATCTTTGAGTTAACAAACGATAAGTTGTGAAAACAATTCGAAGTCGTGATGCGTCAGAAGTTTGAAATGAGCTCAATGGGGGGAAATGAAGTTCTTTCTAGGGCTCCAGGTGTATCAGTTATCTAACGATATCTTCATTTATCAAATAAAGTACGTCAATGACATTCTTACCAAATTCAAGATGACGAAAACAACAAGAACTGGTACTCTTCTCCCTTAGAACCATAATATCTGCCCAGATCCAACAAGAGAAAAGGTTGATGTTACAGAATACCACTCAATGATCGGCTTTTTAATGTACCTTACAGTATCGAGACCTAATATCATGTACCCTACATGCCTATGCGCCAGATATCAATCTAGTCCGAGAGCATCGCACATGATAATAGTTATACGGATTCTCAGATATCTAAAAGGATGTCTGGACAAAGGTGTTTGGTATTCAAAGGATTATGAGTTCGTTCTAAAAGCTCTCTTGGATTCAGATTTTGGCAGCTGCAAGCTTAATGCAAAATCTACGACCGTTGGTTATCAATTCTTTGGAATCCGGTTAGTCACGTGGCAGTGTAAGAAACAAACGACTGTATCACTCTCGACATGTGAAGCAGATTACGTTGCGGCGTCCAGCTGTTGCTCGTAGGTGCTCCGGATCCAACAACAGATGAGAGACTACGGTTTGCAGTTTCTAACTACTCCCATTCACGTAGATAATGAGGCAACAATTTCAATAACTAAAAATCTGGTAAACACTCTAAAACGAAACACATTGAAATACACTATCATTTCATTCGGGATTGTTATGAAAAGAAGATGAGAGACTACGGTTTGCATAATTGCTGGAAGTTACATCATTTAATAGTTGTTTAGGGTTGCTTTCATGCTTACGCCACAAGCAGTTCTCTCCTCTATAATAGTTCATTCTGTAATATGTGAATACAACTCTAAGAGCTTAAAAGCAAAAGAACTTACAGAGAGAGTTCGCCTGGCGAAGGGGAGTACTTACGTACTATTGATTGTATTAAAGCATATGATTAATATATTAAGCTTTTGACAATCATTCCCAAATACAGCCGTGTCTATGATGATGTGTTTATTATCCCTGTTTGATTGATTACTTGTTAATTTCAAATTGTTTTATAAAAAACACACATAATTCACAA
Organism: Helianthus tuberosus; assembly: GCA_030545235.1. NCBI lineage: Eukaryota > Viridiplantae > Streptophyta > Magnoliopsida > Asterales > Asteraceae > Helianthus > Helianthus tuberosus. The sequence goes on from CM060374.1 coordinate 36,081,096, forward strand.
ACTCTCAGATCCAACAATACATCATAAGTCAAATTGTAAACAGTCTCGGATACCGTCATCGTTATCGTTATCGATTGAACAACCCTGAAAAAACTACCATTCAACAACAATCGTCTCAGCATAGACGCAATAACATGCAGTCAACCAAAAATAATGTAAATGCATTATAAAAAGCAAAAGCAAAAGCAAAAGCAAAATCAAAAGAAACAACATCAGATCAGTATAGAACCATCGTCGAAAACCAATCATCAAAATCAATCCACAACCGTCAAAACCAATCGACAAAAAAGTATGAATTGTGTATAACAAAATTACCACAAAACAAACGCACACAATCATCGGCTAAGAATACGACAACCACAGTAATGCATAGCAGTAGAGGCAAACACAAAGCCTCCAAACAACAAAGTTGTACAAAGACGAGAACAACCAAAAAAACAATGATTACAAAACCTATAGCAACAAACTTAACTAAAAGATTACCTAAAGTCACCAGAAATTTTCTTGAAACGTACTCCGCAAGAAGAGGGAGAGAAAGCCAAGAAGAAAGTGAGCAATGATGGCTAAGCCACTTAAAGCCCCCACAGACCTATATAGTACAACCCAAACAACAAAAGGTACAACCAACCTAAAGCAAATAAAACCCACAAAGTCAAAGGTATACTTCCAAATCTTGCAAAGTAACATTATATAAATAAATAAAGCAGTGGATGTAAAAAAATTATTAGGGTTTTTCTTTCAACATATTTTTATTCATCCCTCATTTTCCTTGGTTTCGTGTTCCTTTATTCATAGATTTTCTTAGCTAAAATGAGTCCAAATACACTTGGGGGCGTATGGTTCGCGGAATGATTTAGAATTGGAATTTGTATAGGAATTAGAATTTTTTGTTGGAAATTGTTGGAATTGGAATCTCAATACCATTTTTGTTGTGTTTGGTTATCAAATGAATTGGAATCCATCACCCCGGCACCCACAACAACCAGTTCGGGTCGAAACCGTACAGGTCGAAACGGTTCGCGACGAAACGGTTCGAATCGAAACGGTTCGGGCGAAACGGTTCACGTCGAAATGGTTCGAGTCAAAATGGTTCGGGTCAAAACGGTACGGGTCGACACGGCTCGCGTTGAAACGGTATGCGTCGAAACTGTTCGGTTCGAAACGACACTGGTCGAAATGGTACATGTCGAAACGGTACTCGTTGAAACGATACGCGTCGAAACGGTACAGGTCGAAACGGTATTGGTCGAAATGGTTCGCGTCCAAACGATACGCGTTGAACGGTTCGATTCGAAACGGTACGGGTCGAAACGGTTCACGTCGAAACGGTACGGGTCAAAACCATTGACGTCAAAACCGTTCACGTCGAAACCCTACGGGTCGAAACGGTTTGAATCAAAACAAGTATGGGTCGAAACGGTTCGAATCGAAACAAGTATGGGTCGAAACGGTACAGGTTGAAACGGTGCGGGTCGAAACGGTCAAAGATTCCAAAGAATTTACTTTAATTCCTTCTCATATAGGAAGGATTTTGAATTCCTTTAGTTAAAATAATTTGAAGGAATTCATGGCTAATTCCAATTCCAATTCCATTGTCAACCAAACACATGAAGATTGGAATTGGGATTCCAATTCCATCAAATTCTGTGAATCAAACATCCTAAGAGTTGGAATTCAAATTCAAATTATCTTAAATTCCATTGAATTCCTGCGAACCAAACGCCCCCTATGGATTCTCAAATGGTTTTTAAAACCCCTTGGACACCTGGAGTCATCTGAGAACATCATAAAACACGTGGGATGATCTTGGGAAGGCTCCATGCACTATAAATAGAGCCCTCTTGTTGCCTTCATTCCTTGCACCATTTAAAATAGTATTTCTTCTCTCTTGCTTAAGCATTCTTGAGCATTCCTAAGGTTCCTGATAAAAAAGGGAGCTCCCCTTAGTTCAAGTTTCGAGCTAGGGTCCTTTGTAAGTGTCCTTAGCCACTCTAGTTCCGTTTTTATGCGTTTAAAGACCGAAAGTCAAAGTTGCCGCAAAACGGCTTTGACTTTCGGTTTAGACCTAAACGGTCCAGCCATTGTTCGAGGCGAATATGGCTACGTGATCGTAATTAGGTAAGTGTTAATCCCTCAAACGGGCACCTCCTAATTACCACTTTTACTTAGTTAATTGTCAGGTCAAAGTAATTAAATAAAAAGTCAAACTAATCAAATTTTTAAATAAAAATCAAATTTGATAATGTGGAAGTTATAAAACATGTTTTATCACTTTAATTACTTGGTAAATATTATTAGAACATGTCTAAACATGTTCAACCCGACAATTCTAAGTTTAAGCTCGGTTCGCAACCGAAAGTCGCAAAAGCTTGACTTTTGCTTTCACTTTCAGTTCTGACCCGAAATAGCTTAATTCCTTTATGCATTAAGGTTCCATTGTGACCATATAATGTTGTAGTATAACCCTCTGAGGTTATATTACATGGTCACTTAGTAATCTGAATTATATGCATGTTTCCAATATTATGCTTAACATTGACTAGTATGCCCTTTGGTCTAAAATGAGGTTTTTAATATAAATAAACATGCAAACGGATTAGGTACTGATTAGTAAGCATAATTAGATTATTTTGACACTTAAATTCTAGTCATAAACTAGAGTTTTGCAATTAATCAAAAATAATGCTTTTGTAAGGACTAAAATGCCCTTGGGCATGCAAATCAAGCTTTTATTATAATTTTGACACAAAACTCTCTACCTGCTGTTGTGCGTTAGGTGTGATATGTTTTTTTATTGATATTTTAAGCCATTTTTAACACTTTGGTCAAGTTTTAAATTTATAAAACACGATATTCTACTAACACTAAACACACATATGGGCAAGTGCACCCATCGTGAGCGTAGTATAGCGTTGGTAAGATACCGAGGTCGTCCAAGCACACAAGAGCTTTTAGTACCGGTTTATCCTCAACGTCTAATCGAATCATAATTTTAGAAAAAGTTTTAAATATGAAAATAAAAACTAAAAATGCTGAAAATAAAAAGAAAAATAAAACAGATAGACAAGATGAATCACTTGGATCCGACTCGCCTTTAGTGTAACTGATGACGGGGGTAGCCCAAGACTAAATAAAATGACTAATTATGTAAACGCTTAAATGGTTAAATGGTTCAAGGCTTAAAAAGCTGGGGAAGGAAAAAGCAGCACGGTAACAGTAGCCAGGTCACATCTGAAGATTGCTTCACCAACCCACAGCCGCAAAGGCATTGCAGGTCTGCACGGTGCACACTATTATCCGGGGGACTAAAGCCTTCAACCCCCAAAAGGGGAAACCCTCCACTGCAAGCGAGGTTGCTAGTCAAAGCCATTCCACTTCGGGAGATGCCTTTCCCTATAAAATGACACTTCATTTACTTCAGGGGGACATCTGGACCAGCTCTGATTCTTCTATCTCTGGTCATTCACGTCGAATGCTTGTCTCGCACAAGTCATTCCCTTTCACATCCAACACACACATTCCCTTTGCTTTCACTTCCGAATCTGAGCACAAATCAGAGGAGGATTTATAGCAAAGAATAATAACAAACTAGCAAACCTCCTTCCACGTCTCGCAAACGTGGGGGGACCCCACGACCTGCGTTAGGCAAGGTTGAACCCTTCAACCCTTCTGCCTAGCCAGCCGAGCTACCATCGTTGGTCTTGTATTTGTTGCATCAACAAGTTGGCGCCCACCGTGGGGCTACGCCACTATTTCTTCTCAAAAAGACCTAGTAGTGTAGCTCCATTCACTTAAAATCACCATGTCCGAAAGTGGATCCCCGGAAGAAGTGAATCAGATTCCAAACACTTCCACTCCGGGTAGTAGCCAAGCTCACGTGGCTATACCAACTTCTTTCTCAACTCCGGGGAGTACACCCGAGTTCCTTAACTTCAACACACCAACCCCTTCCCGATCCGGAGTTCCATCTCCTAATATCGGTGTCTCTGATGCTCCATCACGTGTTGAACTCACCCCTGAAGGGGTTGCTAACAATTTCCTTGTGCTAAGGTCTCTTCTCAACCAGCACGTGAGTAAGGAAAGAGAAAAGGGAGTGAGGATTCGTTTAGACTATGACGAACCTGAGCCAACATTGTCTCCTGGACCACCTCCTCCTCTTTTTGCAACAAGAAGTGAGGCTGGTCCCAGTAACCTTTCAAACCCTCACCCTTATCTGTCCTCTGTGACAAATCCTACGGTGCATCCTATTTTCTCTTCCCAACCAATTGCTAGTGGTGCTCCTTTGGGGCATGAGCTGACTCTTGACCAGCTCCTACAATCCCCGGTGACCAGCTATCCAGCATCCACTACAACTACATGGGAGCAAGCTCTGTCCGTGCTCCCTTTAGCACGGAGTGCTGTTATGAGCACTCCCCTCGGGATGAATTGCTCCACTGGCCCAGGAAGCCTTCAAGGCTTCAACCCTATGCCCAACATAATGACCCAGATGATGGCCAACTTCCCGTGGCAGCACTTCATCAATCAAGTGCTCGCCACTCAAGGAGACAATGGCAATGGCCGCAATGTGGATGCAAGGACTGAAGAAGACTTGGCTAAACCGTACAAGCCAAGTAACCTTTCATGTTTCTCAAGACAAATAGCCGATTATGACTTCCAGTCAAAGATCAAAATGCCGGCCCACATCAGGGCGTATGATGGAACTGAAGATCCTGAGGACCATCTTCAGATCTTCACCGGTGCAGCTCGGATAGAGAAGTGGTCCAACGCGGAGTGTTGCCTAATGTTCATGCAAACTCTTGTTGGGTCCGCCAGGATCTGGTTTAACGATTTACCTGCTCAAAGTGTTCGAAGCTTTGACGATCTCAGCAAAGGTTTCCTGGCCAATTTCTCTCAACAAAGACGATATGTCAAAGACGCAACAGTAATCTTTCAGATAAAGCAACGTGATGATGAAAGTCTCCGTGCTTTCATTGAACGATACAAGAAGGAAGGTCTGACTTATGTAGGGGCCGACGAGAAAATGAGGGTGGCTGGGTTCATGAATGCCATCACCTCTAAGTACCTTACAAGGGATTTCAACAAATCTCTACCCAAGACCTTAGAAGAAGCTCTCGAAAGGGCCGAAGCACACATCCGGGGGGAGGAGGCAGTAGACATTAAGGAACAAAGAAAAAGAGGGTCCGGCTGGAGGAGCAACAGTCCAGCCAGAAAAAGAGGGAACTTCAACCCCTATGACAGGCGGCCAAAAGGTTCAGATCCTCGAAGGTCTGAAGGTCGGAACCTTTCAAGCAGGGAAAAAGGCATAAGCTTCACGCCCCTCACAAAAACCCCTCAAGAAATCCTTGCAACAGAGGAAGTTAAACAAAACTTTCGACCTCCTAGACCTCTCCCCAAAAGCAGGAAAAATGAGAACTCCACCCAGTACTGCGAGTTTCATGAAGAAAAGGGTCACCACACCAATGATTGCTTCCAACTCAAGAAAAGAATAGAAGAGGCTGTTAAATCCGGAGAACTCGCTCATTTGGTAAAGGGAGTCCGGGACAAAATGGCTGAAGGAAAGGGTAAGGAAGTCAATATGGTAGATTTCGATGGAAAGGTTCCTCATAAAAGGCAAAGGTTGGAAGCTTGGGAGCTTCAATGTGTCTGTTTCCCCCCTACGGAGAATAACCCTCTCTCTAGCCCACTCGTGGTAGGGGCTACCGTAGGGACGTTGCAAACATGCAAGGCATACATAGACACGGGTGCCGCCACTGAAATCATGTTCGAAAAGTTCTTCAACCAATTGAGCAATGAAGAACGTTCAAGGCTTCAACCTTCTGGAACCTCTATAAAAGGTATCGCTGACATACCCCTCAAGCCTTTAGGGCAACTAACACTTAATGTTCGTTTTAGTGAAGGTTCAAAAGAACGAACCCAACCACTCACCTTTGTGGTTATCAACATCCCCTCAAGCTATGATGTGATAATTGGAAGACCAGGACAGTGTGCATTTTACATGGCTGTGTCTGTTGGTCATGGCATAGTCAAATTCCCCACCGAAAGGGGCATAGCAACCCTTCAACCCTCTCAGGAAGCCTACATGGTTGAAGGCGAAAGTTCAAACAGCGAAGAGGACAGGCAAAGATTGGTCATAAACCATAAATACCCGGAACAAAGGATAAGGGTCAACCCTGACCTTTCTCAAGAGACCCTTTCATATCTTGAAAAATTGCTAACACACTACAGTGATGTATTCGCTTGGTGTCCTGAAGATATGACCGGAATCCCTCGGGATATTGCCGAGCACGAGTTGAGAATACCACCAGAGGTCAAGCCGGTGGTTCAAAAGAAAAGAAGCTTGGCACCTGAAAGAAGTCTGGCAGCCTGCCAAGAGGTTGAAAAGCTTGTGTCAGCCGGCATCCTCCGAGAAGTCAAGTACCAATCATGGGTTGCAAACCCAGTTATGGTCAAAAAACCAGACAACTCTTGGAGGATGTGCATAGATTTCAAGGATCTTAACAAAGCTTGTCCTAAGGATTGCTATCCACTACCAGAGATTGACCTCAAAGTTGACTCCCTCACCGGGTACTCATTCAAATGCTTTCTTGATGCATACAAAGGTTACCACCAAATCCTCATGAAGAAAGAAGATGAGGAAAAAACAGCCTTTCACACGGACAAAGGAATCTTTTGCTATCAAAAGATGCCCTTCGGCCTCAAAAACGCAGGAGCAACCTATCAACGGCTCGTTGACAAAGCCTTCGAAAGCCAAATTGGCAAAAACATGGAGGCATATGTCGATGACCTGGTTATCAAAAGCAAGACGGAATACCAAATGCTCGATGATATTCAAGAAACTTTCAAGAACCTCAGAAAGGTTAACATGAAGCTTAACCCAGAAAAGTGTTCATTTGGATTCGAGGAAGGAAAATTTTTGGGCCACATTGTTGGAAAACAAAGCATCAAAGCCAACCCTAACAAAATAAAAGCTGTCCTTGAAACCAAGCCGCCAAAGACCAAGAAGGAGGTTGAAAGCTTGAATGGGAAGCTTGCAGCCTTGAAGCGTTTTACCTCCAAGTTAGCCGAAAGATCTCTGCCCTTCTACAAAACGCTCAAGAACTGTTCAGATAAAAAGGATTTCAAATGGACCAAAGAAGCTGAAGAAGCTTTCGACCAGATGAAGCAACATCTAGCTTCCCTACCAGACATTGCGGCACCAAAAACCGGGGAGCTAATATCGGTGTACCTCTCAATCACGGACGAGGCCATCAGTGCAGTCCTCACCATTGAGCGAGACAAGGCCCAGGTACCCGTTTATTTTTTCAGCAAAACTTTAAAATTAGCTGAAACGAAATACCCTCCCCTTGAAAAACTTGCCCTAGCTTTAGTTCAAACAGCTAGAAGGCTCCGAAGGTATTTCCAAGCACACCCCATACAAGTGGTCACCGACCAACCTATTAAGAGTGTGCTTGAAAAACCTGAAAACTCGGGCAGATTAGCCAAATGGGCCATAGAACTGGGGGAACATAACATCACCTATGTCCCAAGGAAAGCCATCAAGGCTCAGGTCTTGGCTGATTTCATTGTGGAAGTCCCAAACCAAACACTTACTGAAGTAAACACAGCCACCACTGAACCCTCCAACCCCGAAGCCTGGAAGCTTTTTACCGATGGGGCTTCAAGCGTTGAAGGGTCAGGGGCTGGATTAATTTTGATTAACCCAAAAGGTTTGGAGTTCACATATGCTCTTCGATTTGATTTTCAGACCACCAATAACGAGGCTGAATACGAAGCACTAATAGCCGGCCTAAGGCTGGCCAAAGAAATGAAGGTTGAAAAGCTTGAAGTGTTCACGGATTCGTTGCTGGTCTCAAGCCAAGTGAATGATAGCTACATAGCTAAAGAGCCCAACATGAAAAAATACAGAGAAAAATCAAAGGAACTAATGAGTACCTTCCAAGCATGCAACATCAAACAGATCCCCAGATCTCAAAACAAAAAGGCCGATGCCCTAAGCAAGCTTGCATCTCTCACTTTTGCCCACCTCACAAAAAAGGTACTGGTAGAAGTGTTAAAGGCACCATCCATTAATGAATTGGAGGTTCAAGATGTGGTTACCGAAGAAGAACCAAACTGGATGACTCCCATAAGAAAGTTCCTCAAAAATGGTGAATTACCCAATGATCAAGTGGAAGCTAAAAGGGTTGAGATCAAGGCAAGACAATACATGCTGCAAGGAGAAACTCTTTACAAAAAGGGTTACCTTGCTCCCTTGCTAAGGTGTGTCGGCCCCGAGCAAAGCAAGTATTTGATCAAGGAAATTCATGAGGGAGTGTGTGGAGCTCACTTTGGAGCTAGGTCGGTAGTTGCAAAACTCATGAACCTCGGATATTTCTGGCCTTCAATGCATCGCGACACAGCTGAAGAATTGAAGAAATGTGATGCCTGCCAGATCCATGCACCAATCCCAAGAAGTCCCAAGCACGACTTAGTCCCAATAACCCCCGCTTGGCCATTTCACAAGTGGGGAATGGACATTGTTGGTCCATTTCCCCTAAGCAAAGGAGGGGTAAAATTCCTATTGGTGGCGGTGGACTATTTCACCAAGTGGCCCGAGGTCAAACCACTTGCCAAGATAACAGGAAAGCAAGTCATTGACTTCGTCTGGGAAAGCATCATTTGCCGTTATGGGTTGCCAGGAGTACTTGTTACCGACAACGGAAGACAATTTGCTGAAAAGCCTTTTAGCGTTTGGTGCAAAGAATACAAAATCGATCAGGTTTTCAGTTCAGTGGCTTATCCACAATTAAACGGGCAGGTTGAGAGAACAAATAGAAGCATAGTGGAAGGAATCAAGACAAGACTGGGAAGATATGAAAGCAACTGGCTTGAAGAATTGCCTAGTGTTCTATGGGCAATTAGAACAACAGAAAAAACAAGCCATAAGAAAACACCTTACAGCTTGGTATTTGGATCCGAAGCTGTGATCCCTGCCGAAATAGGAGTTGTAACCCAAAGAATTGTCAACATGGATCCCGAAGCAAACCAAAAAGAGACCATGTTGAATTTACAACTCCTAGAAGAAGCAATAGATCAAGCCGCAATTCAAGAAGCCAAATACAAGCAACAGATGGAAGCTTACTACAACAAAAAAGTCAAAAACGAACGTTTCAAACCAGGGGACTTAGTCCTCAGAAACAACGAAGCCAGCAAAAAATAAAATCAAGGAAAGCTTGGCCCAAAGTGGGAGGGTCCATACACCATCCTTGAAGCACACAAAGGCGGATCCTACAAGCTGGCTGATTCAGAAGGCAAAAGGCTTCCAAGACATTGGAACGGCAAAACATTGAAAAGGTTCCATGTTTAAACGGAAAGTTTGGTTTGTATCAACATGTATCTCAATCAAAATTACGAATACCTTTTGTAAAAAGCAAGTATTGCTTTAATGAATGAAGTTGTTTTTATCAAACTTGTCTTTCTATCCTAAAATCAGGAGGAGAACCTAGCAAAAAACTCCATGGCAAGGGCCATGTAAGGGGATGAGCTCCCAGGCCACATCGCTCAATAGGTTCAAGGGTTGAATGAGCCTATATAAGGGGTGAGTTCCTAAATCAATACAACTCCATGAGACTTGTTAAGAAAAAATAAAATTGTCTCATAGACGGGTATAAGCAGCCCACACCAAATGTTCACGAAGCTTTAGAAATATAGTCTACAAAGAGGCTAGAAAAACCAAAAGAAATAATGAAAAGGATAGGTGTTATCTCTTCTTGTTAAAAATGCCAAAGGCTAAGTGTCTGCAGCACTGAAACCTTTTAGGTATAAAAAACATAAGGGCAACACAAACCCAACAAAGACAAAGTTACAAAAGAGAACAAACCAAATCCAAAAAAGAGCAAAATCCATTGGAAAAAACACAAAGGCACAAATCAAGCCTGGACACAGAACCAACAAGCCTTTAAGGCTTCAAGCCACCCGGGCAATATCTCGAAACCTTCAAGGCTTCAACCTATTAACAGACAGCCAAAGGCTTGAACGGTTAAAAACCAAACGAACTGCCCTGACTAAAAAGGCACAAACATAAAACCATAATAAAAGAAAAACAGTTAAAATATCATATCATAGAGAGTCCTAAAAAGACTTCCAAACATAAGTTAAGGCAAGTCCTAGTAACTTGCAAATCTAATCATTGTCCAACGGCCATACAGGCCTTCAACATAACCAAAAGGAACCTTAGGGGTTCCTACCAAACCTAACATTGTTCAAGTTAACATGACAAACATAAGTTGTTTTCAGTGCTAAGAAAGCTACGAATTAAGCATCAACAGATTTGGAAACTCCAGAACCTTCGCCCTTGGCCTTCTTTGTTTTCTTCAACTTTTTAGTCTTTACACCTCCATCACCACCAACCGCCGAAGCCTCCAAGCTTGCATCCTTAGGAACATCCGGCTGACCTGAAAAGGTATCATCGCTATCCCCCGAATAGGACCTCTTCCTTGAAAGAGAGCCCAAAACCTCAGCACAAACCTTCTCATTTAGGCCCTCCGGTTTCAATTCCTGCAATACAGAAAGAGGTTTACCAAAACAAGTGGAAACCTGATGGATGTAGGGGTAGGTCAGCTTCTCCATTTGCTCAACTGAGCCCTTAAAAACGTCAGAAGCCTCGGGACGAAACAGAGATGACTTCTCTAAAGGATGACCGGATTCATGAAGTTTATACCCAGCGATGAGGCCTTGGTGTTTCCCCAGGTTAAGAAGCTTAGTGTAAACGTCACCAAGAGCAGAGTTAAACTCTTTGGAGTGCAATAGATAAGTAACCACTTGGTGAAAACCTTGCTCTATGAGCCATTGGTTATCCCCAGTAGCCTGAGCAACTGAAGCTTTCAACCCTTCTTTCTCCTTAACAAAAGCCTGCTGCTGAACAAACAAAGCTTCCCGGTCAGCCCTAAGTTTCAGCCTAGAAGCCTCGAAGCTCTTTTTCAAATCATCCATCTCAATTTCATGCGTCTTTTTCAGATCACTAACCTTCTTCTCCCATGCTGCTTCCTTCTCGGCAAAACCAGCTATCTCCTTCTTCATCCCAGCCATGGAGGATTTCATTTTATCCTTCTTCTTGGAGAATTCTTCATATTCCCGCATTCTCTGACGAAAACGGGCAATGCCTTGAGGAAGCATAGAAGCTAGGTTGCAGGTACTCAAAATCATTCGGGACAGCATTAGGTCATCATCCATCCCAGCAATAGTCTCGTGTACTGAGGGAGGAGCAATGTGACTCAGAACATCCTCACAAACAGCAACATCTTTGAAACTGTCATCATTCTTCACTAACCAAGCAGGCACATAAATCCCTTCCGGATCCAACCCTTCAACGTTCTTGCTTGAGGACTCCTGAACAGGAGTGACAACAACCTTCTTGCTCGAAACCTTTTTACCATGAACAACCAATTCTTTATCCTTCTCCACACCCGCTTCAACACCTTGATCCTCCGAAACTTCAATGTCATCACTCAAGTCCACCCTTTCAGTAGAAGTGGATTGAGGACCAGCTTTCAACAACCGACGAGAAGATCGACGGGTTGAAGATTTAGGAGCATTAGACTTAGAAAAACCCTTGGCAGCAGCAGCACTAACATAACCTGAGCCCTCAAACCTTTGATCAGCAGTCCTAACCACAACATTCTCACCAGGAACAGTCGGAGCATCCTCAAAAACAACATCAAAGGTATCGTCGCTCTTAATAAAATCCAAGGCAGACATGACTGCGAAAAACAACAACACATAAGTCATAGACTAAGAAAAACATAAAGAGGACAAAAAAGGAAAGGCATACCAATTCCACTCCTCATAAGAACCGGATCCCGATCAACATTCCCCCAAATTTTACTAACCCCTAATAGAACAAGCAAGTGTTCAGGAAAGGGACGAACCCTAGAAGGGCAGTCTCGGATGGCATTAAGAAAAACAGCGTTCAATTCAGACTCGGAAGGTTCCGGAGCATTGAGAACAGCATCCGGATTCCTCCACACCATTTTGAAGGGAATGATAGTATCGGAAACCCAGAAAAAGCGGTCTTTCCAAGCCCCAAGTGTGGTAACCATCGATGCAATAAGGCAGGTATCAACTTTGGTTGTTTCAAATGTAAACCAATCGCCATTCTTCGCCAAGCGAAAAAACCGGCGAAAGAGTAAAAGGGAAGGATCATACCCTAGAGCACGACACAAAACCTCAAAATGCAAAACCCTAGCCATCCCCTTTGGATGAACTTGCCCAAAAGAAACCCGATAATACTCCAACAAGTTCAAAACAAAAAACGAAAAAGGATAACGAAGGTTTGAGAACTCAAAATGACTACAATAGAGGGCAATCGAACCAGAAGGTGGTTTATCAACGGGAAGATCACAAGCAGGGGCAGTAGGGTTAAATTTCCTATCAATACCATATTCCATACAAAATAAATCTATCTCCTCTTGTGTTAACCGGGAAAAAGATTTTGCTAAATCCTTACGAGCACCCATTTTTTTTGAACGGAAAATACAAGATGAAAAGGAAACCGGAACTAACCTCAAGAAAGGAGAGAAAATGGTAGGCACTTGGAAAAGAGTATGAAACAAATGGATAAGTTTGAAGATACAAAATAAATGTAAGCCTAGAATAGGGGTAATAATGGCAAAACAGTAACTCCTGCGAAAACCGCCACCCTATCAACTGCCACACATCAATCAAATCAATTGTCAGTTATTTGAATTTCAAAGTTCAAAACATTAACTGCCTTCAACCTTTCAAGCCTTCAAGCAACGAACCCTCGAAACCTTCAGGCAATAAAATACGTGCATAAAAGTCAGAAGTCTTTAGCTCATCACCCAAAAACCTCTGACTTGGGGGGCTGATGACGGGGGTAGCCCAAGACTAAATAAAATGACTAATTATGTAAACGCTTAAATGGTTAAATGGTTCAATGCTTAAAAAGCTGGGGAAGGAAAAAGCAGCACGGTAACAGTAGCCAGGTCACATCTGAAGATTGCTTCACCAACCCACAGCCGCAAAGGCATTGCAGGTCTGCACGGTGCACACTATTATCCAGGGGACTAAAGCCTTCAACCCCCAAAAGGGGAAACCCTCCACTGCAAGCGAGGTTGCTAGTCAAAGCCATTCCACTTCGGGAGATGCCTTTCCCTATAAAATGACACTTCATTTACTTCAGGGGGACATCTGGACCAGCTCTGATTCTTCTATCTCTGGTCATTCACGTCGAATGCTTGTCTCGCACAAGTCATTCCCTTTCACATCCAACACACACATTCCCTTTGCTTTCACTTCCGAATCTGAGCACAAATCAGAGGAGGATCTATAGCAAAGAATAATAACAAACTAGCAAACCTCCTTCCACGTCTCGCAAACGTGGGGGGACCCCACGACCTGCGTTAGGCAAGGTTGAACCCTTCAACCCTTCTGCCTAGCCAGCCGAGCTACCATCGTTGGTCTTGTATTTGTTGCATCAACAGTAACCTTTGATGATTTCCGCACTTTTGCACTTTTTAAGAGATTATCTTAGTTATAGTAGTAGGCCCCACTTTTGAAGGTGAGGTTACTCTCAACCTAGTGGTTTGAGTCAGCAGGGATACAATCCCAAAGGGTCGGAATATTGAAAGATCATTAATTAAGTTATTAATGCGTAATATGGTAGGCCACTCTTTTGAAGGTGAGGTTACCCTCGGCTAAGTGGTTTGAGTCAGCAGGGATACAATCCCAAATAGCCGGGTTAATGTATTAATAGTAGTTTACATATGAGGGGGTCAAGCCATTCGCACCCCCGCCATCCAATACCAGTGGGTATTGAAGGAGGTCCTAGTAAGCTTGACCCAGGTCCTTGCACGATCTATACACTGAACAAGGCAAGAACCTTACCAACCATTCCCTTAACCCCTAACCAGGTAGCCAACATATCTCTATATAGACCGTAGAGATATGAATGGCGAAAATCTTTTATTTTATATAGACAGTAAAATAATGCCAAGACACCACGGACAAATGATAAGGAAGTTTCACCTTCAACATAAGAAACCAGTTATTAAAGTCATTAATACAAAACCAAATAAAAAGTGCGAAAATATTAAAAATCAAAAGTATTACACTAAATGCTTGTCTTCACCAAGTGATGTAAGAGACTTAGACAAACATGGCCTTCGATTGTCAAGAACTCTTACTATCAATCTTGGATCCCGAGACTACTACACACACTCTAAGATGGATGATGGTGGTGGATGTGGGTTGTAGTGGTGGTGGAGTGTGGGTGAAGTGGGAGAGAGGTGGTTTGCCAAGGGATGCCTTTGAAGTGAACCAAGCACCCCTATTTATAGCCTGCACAGAATCCCGGACACGACCCCGTGTCCGCTGGACACGGCCCCGTGGCCATCCTTTTTCTCTTTCTTCATTAATTGCAATTTGTCTGCATTAGCTCCACACGCCCCCGTGTTCGCTGGGCATGGCCCCGTGTGCAAAAGCGTGTTAGGAAACTTTATTTGTAAGTATTGAAGAAAATCACAATCAACTGGATCTATGAAGAGATAACAGTCCTGAAGATCACAACAAGAAGAAGAAGAAGATCAGATAGGACAACTTGAATGCACAACATCTACTTCAAAGAATCACAAGTTGATCAAGAGCTGAATTGGATTATCAGAGAAGGTCATTTCTGATAGATCTGATGATATTTCTGATGAAATATCATCAGTTTCTGACGATTCTGATCATCAGATTTTCTGATGATTTGTTCACCAGAAAGTGGTTTATCAGAAATTCTGATGAATACCCCACTTGTCTGAAATCAGCTCTATCATGCCACAATAACCGAAGCAACTTGACATTATTGGATATCATGATTACAAAGGCAACTTGACTATTGGATTCAATGAATATGTCAAATGGCTACTTTTTGCAGGACTTATTGCATGAATAAACTATTGTTTATTCATGTACCCAGCCTTCTATAAATAGAAGGCTCAACCAGCAGAAGTCAATTTAGTTTTAAGCTTAGCATTCACACATACTACAAAACTCCATTGCCCTCTGAAGGGGTATGGTCCCAAAAGCGGCGCAACCCCTCACGCAGGTCGCGCGCAGGACCATACTCCTTATTTGAAAACTTTCTTACTGCTAACCTCGCGCGGGCTATATCGATATGGATCGGTCCCGCGCGGGGTCGGAACAAGAGAAAACTCCTTATTCAACAAATGTCTTACTGACAATCTCGCGCGGGTTACATCACCGTTAATTGATCGGGCGCGAGATCTGAACACTAGGAAGCTACACTTTCAACACTTAACATTCTGAAAGAACATTCAGTCACCCATACCCCCGCGCGGGATAGTTACATGTTCAATAAGAATCGCGCGGGGCTGCGTTGCAAGGCTGTTCCAGATAGTACACAAGGTACAAGTGGCAGAAGAAAAGGGCCAATCCGCGTCCTTTTGGTCCTGCTCAATCGTGCTCCACGATCGTCTGACATGCAAGAGACAAAAAGTACTCGAGGATGCCTACATGGCACCAATCACAGGGCAGAGACACCTGCCCCATGATCTCCACTTACCTGCTGATGGCAGAATGGTGGCCAGGCCGACAACCGTGACACGTGGCTCCAATCATGGTGCGCCAGCACCAGGGAACTCCTAGAAGCCCCTAACGGTCGACACCAGTGAGACAAGGAGCATATCCTCTAAGTTGTCGCCTTCCGGCCCAAGGCCCATCAGCCCACATCCTCTTACACCTCTTCGGCAATAAATAGAGACCTCACTTCACAGGTTAAACATTCCATTCCCTCTACTCTCACTCTTAATACACATTTATCTCCTCAAAGCAGTCGCTTATTCTCACGCCGGAGCCCGGTTAAGAGGGAAACCCCCATATTCCCCTTTTAACGAGTAACGGTGTTCTGTTTTGTAGGATTAAAAGATCATTACAGAGCTCAGAAAGTCTTAAGAAGATTAACCACTATGATAGAAGCATAAACCAAACTGATTACTCCCGTAATTAGTTCCGTGTTTCTTCACCCTCTCACCCACAGAATTCAAGATTCATTTGTATTAGATAATAATCTTACAATCACCTTGTAAACCATTTTGTTTCAAAGTGATATAAACTTGATAATTCTGTAGGTCTTGTTTCTGAAAGTCTGATTTCCATTTCTGCACATCTTTTTCACATCTACTGAAATCACTTACCATATTACGTGAAAAGAAGTTGTTCAGGCCATACTGGGTCCAACAAAGTGTATCTGTACTATCAAGATTTGCAAGATTCTGCGAATCTTAGCGTTAACCACGGCCCGTGTTGAGCTGGGCACGCCCCCGTGTTGGGAATAGAAGCTTCTATAGCTTTGTCCTTTCTGCAGACAACTGGTCATGCCCCCGTGTCCGCTGGGCACGGGGCCGTGGTCAGCCTTCTGTTCTCTTGTTTTTGCTTGGGAAGATGCTGTCGAGGTGTCGGGCATGCCACGTTTATTCTTTCTCTTGTATTTATGTTAGATTTTGCTGCATATTTGTTCCTTTTGTTCATTTACGCTCATTTAGTCCTGAAAATACAAAAGGAAGACAAAAGCACACTTTTTCCAACATTAGTACTAAAAAGGGTTAGTTTTATGCCTCAATTGATGTAATTTATATGTTGCATTATACACACATCAAATACCCCCACACTTGAATCCTTGCTTGTCCTCAAGCAAAACTCTTTATAATGTGGCTTACACTCCCAAATGGAATGGGTAGAAGAGAAGTTTGGGGCTTGTCTTGAGTGTCGGGAATCCAAGATCTTTATTAGGTTTTATTTTTATGCTATTTACAATCCTATTCGTTATGATTTATTTAGAACGTTTTATAAGAGAAATTACTTATTAGGGCATAACATGCCTCTTTAAAATTCCATTTATATACAAGTTCACATACCTCACGGGAGATCACTCAACACTCGGCCGAAGATGTATTTTTGTGAAACAATCGAGACCGGCATGGAACTAATTTATACCATATGCTTGCCATGCAATCAATCCTCCTCCTTTTTAACTATAAACCTTTGTAAATATCAAGAGGACTTGGGGAAGGGTTAGGCTTGGGTTAAAGGTAGGTGGTTATGGGTTAGTGGTTAGTAAAAAGGGTTGAAAGCGTAAAAAGCGTCGGTCGTCGTAAAACTTTTTGTTTTTGTGACTTTTATTCAAACGAAGCATTTTCAAACAAAGTTTCTTTGAGGAACTTGTTTGTTTATTGTTAGACTTCATTTTTTTAAGCAATGTCACATGAAAAGCGAGCTTTTTACTAAAATAAAGGGTTTAAAAATAAAAATGGGTTTTGGTGGGTAAAGGGTGTTTGTTTTGTGGGTTTAGAAATGAAAAGGTTTAGGCTCAAAGGGGTTAACTAGGGGGATTTTGCGTAGGTGATAAAAAAATTGAAAAATAATGGTGTTGAAAAGAAAAAGGGTTAGTCCTAATGCCTCCATCATTTACTTACTTGGGTTTAAGTTGGTAAGGACCGGGAATGTATCGTCATGGCAAGTTCTAGAGTCGTAAGAAACCAAGCGGCTATTCACACAAGAAACGAAAGATGAGCATTTAATTTAAAGATGTATGCTTGTATGCTGAATATAGGCTCAAAACTCACTTTTTGTGGGAATGGGTTTATAATGTAATCAAGTATATATAATCAAATTTTAACTAGATTTGTCATGCCGTTTCATAATTTTCTTATGTTGGTTCTTTTTATCACGACGCTATCGGTTGTAAATTTGTAAAAATATAACCTTTTTAGAACTTGTTATTCCCAAATTAAACCAAGACAAGTAAAAAAATGAAAAGTTTTTGAAAAAATTTGGGGTGATCAATAGAGTTTTGTGTAAGGCTTGTTATTAGGACTTGCAAAATTCAAGGTTTTAGCATCTCCCCACACTTAAATTACACAATGTCCTCAATGTGTCCCAAAAATAAGTTTTTAGGTTAATTGAATGTGTAAAAAGGTGTTAAAAACAAAATTTTATGTTACTGGGCTTCTGGAAACGGGCCCGTGTTGGTCCGGGCATGGCCCCGTGTTCAGATTGCCAGTATCATAATTAATAGAAGGCTGGGCACGGGGGTGTGTTCAGTGAACACGGCCCCGTGTCCAGTTACCTGAACATGGCATTTTCTGCAGAGCCTTGGGCACAGGGCTTGTTAGGTTGAGCACGGCCCTGTGCTGAACTTGCTGTAATGAAGAAAAATTGTCAGGTGGCTCTGTTTTTGTGCATGGGCTGTGGGTTCAAGTTTCCCTTAGTAACCTCCACCATTCCGAGTGTGTTTTATCCATTACAACATCATCCAAACACCATTTAATACTTTAGAAACCATCATTCATTAAAGAGTGGATTACATTAGTTCCTAGAAAATAAAAGCCTAAACTAAATCTGGATAAGTAGGTCATAAAACACAAGAAATCTAAAATTACAAAGAAGTCCTAGCCTATAGTTTATTTTAAGAGCAAAATTTCCGAAAAAAAAAGATAATTTTCTCGGTTGAATGCGGCTTAAAGAACTTCTTCTCCGGGAAGGGCCCCTCATACATCGTTAAGCCATTCTTCTATCTCCCGAGGGAGAAGGAAGGCAGGCTTATTGGCGTCCTCATTTTGAGGGGGTGTGACTTCCACCGGAACCTCTTGTAAGTTTTCAAGAGGAGGTTCCGCGGGGATGTCGTCCCACCTGGTGGGGTTAATGACACCTTGAGCTAAGTTCCAATCTTCTTGGGGAAGGATTGGTTCCATGGGAGGTGCTACAAGAATGTTCAACCTCTGGTGCAAGAGGTTGATTTCTTGGAAACTGTTTTCTAGCCCCACCGTGAGATAATTAGTACGGCTGATTATGACTTCTTCTACGGATTTCATTTCGTCGAGAGTTTCTCGTAGTGCCATCACATAGCGCACAAGAGTTGCTTCGATTGAAGGCCTTCGTTCCCTACGACTGTTCCTTGAATGTGCTGAAGAGGTTCCACTATTCTGGCTCGACATTCTACGAAAAACAAGTCGAAAAAGTTCAATTTAATGAAACAGTACACCGGCCACGGCCCCATGCTCGCTGAGCACGGCCCCGTGGCCACCTCTCTGCAGGTTTTTGAAACAAGGAATCTTAGAGCTTTAAATTAATTTTCTGACTTTTGAAGCATTTTTTAAGCAGAAACAACTTAAAACAGTATTGTAAAACTTATTTTTGACAAGATTCCTTGAATAAAAATTAGCAAATATCACAATAAAGTTTGAGAACATGGAGATTTCAAACTTTAATGGAGGTTTTGAGGAGAAAATGAAGAAGAAGGCAATGGAGAAAAGTAGAAAAGAGAAGATGGTTGTTGAGAACCTTCTTTAGAATATACCTTGTATGGTATATGTGAAGATCCCACCAAATCATTGTCTTTCGAATGGGTCCAAAAGTGCAGGAATCTTGCAGCATTTATAGAAAACGATAGCACGCTGGACACGGCCCCGTGTGCAGACAAAATTCTGACACTTTTTGTCCGTATTCTGACCAAAAGTCAGACTGGAATCTTTCGGTGGACACGGGGGCGTGCTGACCTGGACACGACCCCGTGGCTAGAAGTTTTATGAAGTTTTGTCTATTTTTAAGGAGTTTATCCGGATCGGGTGGTTCCTTACTGGACAGAACAACACCGAAGTGCCTGAGATACCTAAGTTGCCCTTGTTTTAGACAAGAACGCAAGAGATTATCGAAAAGGGTGATTTCTAAGCTAAATCCCGGCAGGCAAGACCAACCTTTATTTCCCTTATCCGGGATCTCGTTAAAGAAGGTATACGTCGAATCGCTCAGGTCTATGTATGCATCGGCGGAAACCTGTGGGGAGTCCTTCACGGCATAATCGACACAGGGACGACTATCGCTCAAGTCCTCGCAAGAGTTAGAGGTGATTTCGGGAACAACGATGTTGTTATAATCCGAATGCGATCTCAATAATTCTCCTTGATCGTCATCTTGAGTTGAATTAGTCATTTCCTTCTCAAGTTCTTTAATCCATTGGAGAATTAGTTCTTCCATTTGAAATAATTCTTCGAGAATCATTTCATCTAGAAGGGATGATTAAGAGCATTAGAGGGAGAGATAGGGATTGTTTTTACTTTCGCTCATCTTAAGGCTACAGGAAAACGATGCGTCTATATAGTGGGGAATTTAATTTAAAAAATATCATTTTAAATCTTCATGAGATCTGCCACATATTTGACACCACGTACCATAAGAGGAGAGAAAGTAAAAATGATCAGTATCACTCATGTTTGCATTAGAAATTACCAACCGTCGGGATCTTACGGTTATGTTTTCAGCATCTGAAACTTGGGCATGGGGGCGTGTTTAGTGGGCACGGCCCCGTGTTCAGCTACTGTCTGACTTAAAACATGATTATCAGTACCAAAGATTGGGCACGGGGGCGTGTTCAGCGGGCACGACCCTGTGCTGAGTTCTGCAGAAGCTGGAAAATTACGAAAAATCCTAAAAAAACAGAAAAATAAGAAAAATGATTAGGCCGTTGATTCCTAACTTTCTTAAAATCCTTGTGTCCCCGGAAACGGCGCCAAAAACTTGATGTGCGTTAGGTGTGATGTTTTTATTGATATTTTAAGCCCTTTTTAACACTTTAGTCAAGTTTTAAATTTATAAAACACGATATTCTACTAACACTAAACACACATATGGGCAAGTGCACCCATCGTGAGCGTAGTATGCGTTGGTAAGATACCGAGGTCGTCCAAGTACACAAGAGCTTTTAGTACCGATTTATCCTCAATGTCTAATCGAATCAAAATTTTCGAAAAAGTTTTAAATATGAAAATAAAAACTAAAAATGCTGAAAATAAAAAAAAATAAAACAGATAGACAAGATGAATCACTTGGATCCGACTCGCCTTTAGTGTAACCTTTGATGATTTCCGCACTTTTAAACTTTTTAAGAGATTATCTTAGTTATAGTAGTAGGTCCCTCTTTTGAAGGTGACGTTATCCTCAACCCAGTGGTTTGAGTTAGCAGGGATACAATCCCAAAGGGTCGGAATATTGAAAGATAATTAATTAAGTTATTAATGCGTAATGTGGTAGGCTCCTCTTTTGAAGGTGACGTTACCCTCGACTAAGTGGTTTGAGTTAGCAGGGATACAATCCCAAATAGCCGGGTTAATGTATTAATAGTAGTTTACATATGAGGGGATCAAACCATTCGCACCCCAGCCATCCAATACCAGTGGGTATTGAAGGAGGTCCTAGTAAGCTTGACCCAGGTCCTTGCAGGATCTATACACTAAACAAGGCAAGAACCTTACCAAACCATTCCCTTAACCCCCGACCAGGTAGCCAACATATCTCTATATAGACTGTAGAGATATGAATGGTGAAAATCTTTTATTTTATATAGACAGTAAAATAATGCCAAGACACCACGAACAAATGATAAGGAAGTTTCACCTTCAACATAAAAAAACTAGTTATTAAAGTCATTAATACAAAACCAAATAAAAAGTGCGAAAATATTAAAAATCAAAAGTATTACACTAAATGCTTGTCTTCACCAAGTGATGTAAGAGACTTAGGCAAACATGGCATTTGATTGTCAAGAACTCTTACTATCAATCTTGGATCCCGAGACTACTACACACACTCTAAGATGGATGATGGATGATGGTGGTGGATGTGGGTTGTAGTGGTGGTGGAATGTGGGTGAAGTGGGAGAGAGGTGGTTTGCCAAGGGATGCCTTTGAAGTGAACCAAGCACCCCTATTTATAGCCTGCATAGAAGCCCAGACACGGCCCCGTGGCCATCCTTTTTCTTTTTCTTCATTAATTGTAATTTGTCTGCATTAGTTCCACACGCCCCCGTGTTCGCTGGGCACGGCCCCGTGTGCAAAAGCGTATCTGTACTATCAAGATTTGCAAGATTCTGCGAATCTTAGCGTTGACCACGGCCTGTGTTGAGCTGGGCACACCCCCGTGTTGGGAATAGAAGCTTCTATAGCTTTGCCCTTTCTGCAGACAACTGGCCACGCCCCCGTGTGCGCTGGGCACGGGGCCGTGGTCAGCCTTCTGTTCTCTTGTTTTTGCTTGGGAAGATGCTGTCGAGGGGTCGGGCATGCCACGTTTATTCTTTCTCTTGTATTTATGTTAGATTTTGCTGCATATTTGCTCCTTTTGTTCATTTGCGCTCATTTAGTCCTGAAAATACAAAAGGAAGACAAAAGCACACTTTTCCAACATTAGTACTAAAAAGGGTTAGTTTTATGCCTCAATTTGTGACACCCGGCTATTTAGGCTGTACCGTACAAATGTAACACGTGTCATGAATAAATAAAAAGGCTGTAATTGACTGATTGTGATAACTATATGTGATGTTTAATGTGTTGGTGAATCTAAACATTGATAAAAAAATTTTGTTGGCAACGATAAAATAAACGCTTATCGCGTAACGATTAAAATGCGAAACGAACGTCGGTGACCACCCGATTAGTGTTAAAATCCTAAAAATAGTTTGTTATGATTAGAATATTAATTTTAATCATATTCGTGAGGAAAATTAAATTAAAACGCTAAGAAACTCTATTTTTCGAGTTTGAGCGCGTACCGCGCGTATCTGACAAAAAGGTCTGGTGGCAAGAAAAGCTGCTTCTAGGAGGTTGTCAAGTGTTTTCGCTCAACGATTCCATTCTTGGGTGGTTGGTTTGGCACTTGTTCCTGTAACTCGAATCCTAGCCCGGTATATCCCATTTTAATTTTACACCATTGTGAACCTTACGCCTTTTTTACACTCTGATCGAGGTTCTCGGCATTGAAAAATCTTCGTAAAATAAATCAACGCAGCCAGTCAAT
This sequence comes from Helianthus tuberosus, assembly GCA_030545235.1. Taxonomy (NCBI): domain Eukaryota; kingdom Viridiplantae; phylum Streptophyta; class Magnoliopsida; order Asterales; family Asteraceae; genus Helianthus; species Helianthus tuberosus. The sequence goes on from CM060374.1 coordinate 36,103,941, forward strand.
GCAACTGGTAATTATTTCAGTAATAATTTTGTGTGATTATTTTTATAGAATGATAGAAATTAATTTAAAACGCACTAAAACAGGATTAAAACGCTAGATAAAATACCCGGTATCCAGTAAAATACCAGTTTTTACTCTATATTACATATATATATATGTATATATATGTGTGTATGCGTGTATATATGTGAGAGAGGGGATGAATTGGCAGCCATGCAAAGACTCTCTCTCCTCTCTCTTGCATGTGTTGGCCTAGAAAATGGTGTGTGATGATTAGTGTCCAACATATCTTCCAATATCTTTCATTTACCAAGAAACAAACTCAAAACAAAATCAAACCCTCTCTCTCTCTCTCTCTCTCTACATAATTCAGCCAAACACCCCTTCATACCTCCATAATTTCAAAAATTTTGAAGTTCTTGTAAGAATCAACTTAAATCCAAGGTGCTTCCAAGCTATTTTGATGATCCAAAGGTGTTTTCAAGGTGAAACAAGCTCCATAACATCATAATCTTGTAAAAAACCCACTTGAATCTTGAAGGTATAAAATTTATTTTTAAAAGCATATTCTTGATTCTTGGTGTTGTTCTTGATGTTGGAAGTTTCTCTTGAATCTTGGAATATTTCACAAACTTGAAATCTAAAATAAATGGGTTTTTGTATAAAATAAAATTGGAGATGTATGTGTGTGTGCATGTGGCTGTGAATATGTATACATGTGTGTATGAGGTTTAGTTTTGATTTTTGATTGATTCATGTTTGATTAATTCTTGGTAGATGAAGTATGTATGTTTAAGAAGTTGTCATATGGAAATTTTTTGATTTGAAATGAGTTATGTGAAAAAGTAAATCTTGGAATCATGAGTATATGTGTATGTATATATGTATATAGCCGTGAGAGTATGTATATATGAGATGGAGGTTGTGCCTTGATTAATAGTTGATTAATGTTGATATGATTCTTGAAAATGAAATGCATGCATGATCAAAAGGTGACTTATAAAAGTTCATATGATAATGTGATGAACATGTTGTGGTTTATATGGATATGAAATAAATATGCTCTTTGATGTATTTAAGTTCATGAAGGTTGATAATGTTATGATATGGGTGCATTAGATGCACATACATGGACATGCATGTTGATATGAAAGCAAGAAATGATGATTTGGGCATGATTTGATAAAAACAATTTTTGATCAGATTACAAACACTAAAATATAATTATTTTGAAGTGTTTAATGATATAAAACTTTGTCATAAAGTTTACTAGTCTTGCATGTTGTACTTGGTGCATTAGAAGTTGTAAAATACATGAAATCGCATGATTTATGTGACTTACACAAAAACTGCACTAATCTGATCATAACCACTATTTTAATCAGAAAATAACATGTATTGTGTTAAAATATCAAGTCATTCCGAGTTGGGATGATTATAGTAACGTTTAACGCAAAACTATGCGTTAAAACGGTCAAAAATCGGTTTTTCGAACGATTTTTATGGAACTGATTTAGATCAGTAAGTAAACTGATATTTTTAGTTTAAAAATAATTATTTTAACTAATTTTAAGATTACTTGGTGTTTGGTTGGTCATACGTGACTTCCGACGCCCGAAAACGTCACTAAAATACGTGTTTTTCAATGAACACCAGTATGGGTAATTTTGGGGTGAACCTTATGTGTTAAAATGTGTTATGTGATTTAAATATGTGAATGTGAAAATATGTTAAGTTTTAACATGATAGTGGGAAATTTAGACCATGTATGTATACTTGTGCGTTTTATGTGGTAGAAACGGTAAAATCGCGTTAAATGGGTAACTTGTTTGTCGAGCATGAAATTTAGTACATATAAAATATTTTATGTATACTTGCCTTAAAAATGACAAAATAGATAAGTTAACAAGATTACGTGTGTTTCGATAATAATTTATGTGTACGTTTATGTGTATATATTACGACACTCAAATCGTAGATTTATTATGTATAAACGGGAGTGTTAATGGATTTACATGATATTATGATAATGGTCACCAATAAAATCGTTCAAGTCACAAAATCTTAAAAAATATATATGGACTCATATATATATATATATATATATATAGGTAAAGGGTACTGTACAAATTCCCTTATCGTACATTATGTACGCTACAATCTCAGCCGTCAGATCATCTTCCCGCAATGAAAATCGCATGTAGTTTTTTTTTTGTAATAATTTCGCATATGATAATTTTGATGAAATAGCAGGTGTTTTTTTGTAACAATTTCGCATGTGGTAATTCAATTTCGCATGTGATAATTTTGATGAAATAGCAGGTTGTTTTTTTGTAACAATTTCACATGTGGTAATTCAATTTCGCATGTGATAATTTTGATGAAATAGCAGGTTGTTTTTTTGTAACAATTTCGCATGTGATAGTTCAATTTCGCATGTGATAATTTTGATGAAATAGCATGTTGGTTTTTGTAACAATTTCGCATGTGGTAATTTTGATGAAATCGCATGTTAAAAAACCAACATGCGAAATTGTTACAAAAAAACAACATGCGTTTTTCAATGCGGGAAGATGATCTGACGGCTGAGATTGTAGCGTACGTAATGTACGATAAGTGCATTTGTACGTTAACCAGCCCCTATATATATATATATATATAAACGTGCCAACATAATCAAAAGCGATAACTTTTCGAGAAAATCTCAAAGTTATGTGAAAATTCTAAGAAACAGAGAAACTTAGGATTTTTGTGATATATTCATTTATAAATCGTTCCTACATATAATAGGACGTGTAGAAATCAAACTGTGGGATTACGCTATTTAAAAATATGCACACAAAGGTGAGTGTCACTAAACCCCTCTTTTACTGCTTTGTATATGTTTTGGGGGTAGAACACGCCAATAAAAGAGTTTAATAATGTTTTTGGATTAAAACATACCTTTTAATATAAATTATATACTTTCGTTCAAAATATATGGAGTTTGATAAATCATACGTTTCGAGGTAAAACATTTTTGATGAATATATGTTTGGAGGAGAAGTTGGGATGGTACGGTGTTTCTGAGGAAAAACCGACCGTGATGTTGGAACGAATATTGCTTGGTCTCAATAGATTAAGCAACAGCATAGGCTTACATTTCGATGGGGATTTCAAGGGATTCGTACAACATCGTATATTAAATTTTTCATATTAGTAGGATATATATATATATATATATATATATTGTACATGAGGCAGACATCATATATGGTATCAATATGGACCCTGCGCCAATGATGGCGTTTAATCGATTAAGTATTGCACGCGATGAATTGTTGGTAGATCTATCGGGTTGACAACCCCCTCGTGACCGGTCGTCCCGTGTCAAGTCAAACGACGAATTTAAATTCCGGTTATTGTCTAGCATTGATTATCCCTGCATGGTAAATATATAGTTTGTATTGTCTAGCTAACATACGAGTCTGAACGTTGATGCTATGGATTTAATATACAAAAGTTGGGAAAATGCCTTAATGTCGGGTTTTTGAACTTACGATGGATGACCCATGGATTTTTTTAAGGAAGTGAATGGACTTTCTAAAAATTTATACGGATGTTTTACAATAAACACATAATCAGAAAGTTTTTCTTTGGATTAAATTGTTTAAATTTGAATATGTGAACTCACCTTCCTTTGTGTTGACACTTGATTTTAACGTGTTCTACAGGTACTTGAGTTCGGCTTCGGGAATTATGGCGTATCTAGTGACATCTGTGTCACTACGACCATCAAACAAATACCAAACCAATGAAATATTGTGTTTCATACTTGGGATTTGTATAAATATGTGTATCATTTTCACATATCAATTCTTGTTCGATTTCGAGCTTTAAATCGCTTTCTGGAAAGTTATACGCGAACTGATGCATAAACGTAATCAGTTTAACACGACAAACACTTCGGAACAGTGACATAGGCTTAATATACCTTAAATAACCTTTACATAACTTAGAAATAAGTTTTGGAAGGTTTGGTGTGTCGAAATCAAGTTTATTCGATCGCAGGGACTATTTGCGCCAAACTGCAAAACTCTACCGATTCACATGGTATCGAACCTTTCGGAACTTGATCATAAGTTAAACATACCATAAATATCCTTTACATAGCTTAGAAATAGGCTTTGAGAGGTTCGGTGTGAAAAAAATAAACTTTTTGGTCAATCAGGGACTAAAAGAGTCAAAAAGTGCACAAGTTTACATTTTCGCGCATATCTTACGTTCTGAACATATCCGGACATCCGAAAATTTTTGTAATCATTAAAATATTTTATTTTATTGATTGGCATGCTAAAATTCCATTCGTCACGTAATTTGGATCGTTTTTCGCATCCTTTCGTGTTTCGTCGTAAATAACCGAACAACGCAATCGTATGACCAAACGAACCGACATCTGCCATATTTTCAAGCATGTTTCATGTCCCCTACACTTTAACTTCATTGTAGAGCCTTGAAAATAGCTTAACGGGCCTTAAACGTGTCAAAAATGCATCAAAAACCAAGTTTTACACATTCAGGGACCATTTCTGACAATCTGCCAAACATAGCTCTCGCGGGGCGCGTAAGATGAGTCCTCATCTTACGCGGGGCGTGACAGAGGCCCAGATCAGCAAATCTATTTTTCTGATTCAGCAGTTGGTTTTCTGGTTTTGTACATGGTTTCTTCATACAATGAACTGGTTTTGGACACCCATAGAATGATAAATCAGTGGGCACACATGGAGGGCCAAGATTGAAGCTCGTAATCCAAGAAACGATCTTAATGGTTTTGGAAATCCTATATAAACCCACCTTGATTCATTGCAATCTTCACACTTGATCTGATTTATACTATAAGTTGAAGCCTTATGCTTCATACCTGAGTATTTTAGATCAATATTTTCATTGCTTGGACCTTTTGTAAGCTTCTTTCATTCTTTTATGCGTTTTTAAGCACGAAAGTCAAACAGTGTTTGACTTTCTACTTTGACCAGTAAATGGTCAACATGAAGTACGTTTGAACTTTGCAACGTGAGCGTAATCACGATGGTCATAGTCCCTTGTGACTATACCTACTGATTACCACGTTATTTAGGCATAGTGACGAGTCATAGTTTCAGTCAAAGTACGCGTTTATGCGTATTTTGCAACCAAACTATTCTTGGGTATCAAAACCCTTTGTTTTGATATCAAACTTGTTTTCTAACTTTGGTAAACATGTTTAACTCGTCACTTTTAGTTTAGTGCTTATATAGGGTCGTAAGATAAGCGGTCTAAACAACTGCTTAGACTTTCGAACCCGACCCGTTTGGTTGATCATTAGGATCCGACCAAACACGTTTTGTGACCATAGTTGTATAGGGAATAACCTTCCGAGGTTATACCTTATGGTCACTAAGTTTAGTTAGTTGTATGATAAGTAGTTTATATGCCTTAGGAAAATGACCAAAATGCCCTTTTTGCGCATAAATTCATTCTAAGCATATGTAACTTAATTTTTGACCTCTAAACTGATTAGACAACATTATTAGACTTGTTAAGGCATATAATACTTGTCATAGGACTAGTTAGGCATTCCGAACGCGTTTTACACGAACGACGCGTTAAAGTAGCGTAAGCTACCTAAACGGGTCGTAAAGGGTCATAAAGCACTTAGGATAGGTTCCGTTTTAGAATGTAGGCTTTGTTAAACCATAATACATGAGTTCCTATACTCATTTGGTTTACGAAACCTCATTCTATCCGATCTTCCGATTTAGGTCCGGTTTATTAACATAGTTACCTATATTAGGTGCCGATTGATTCCGTGATCCCTCTAGCATTGCTTGGTTGTTATTCAAGACTTCTAAGCATTCTCAAGTGAGTACATAGACCCCTCTTTTACTATTTTTCGAATATTTTGGGGTGAAACACATGTGCCTACTTGTTACTTTCGTGCTTTCATAACATATACTTGCTATGTTCATTAGTATGTATATAGTACATGATTTCCATTATGTTTTGCTATGTATGTTCACTTAGCATGCTAGCACATTGATTTTCATAAACATTTTTGTTGCATATGTTCACTCAGCATATGGACACATTAATTTAGTTTGCATTTCTGTTGCATATGTTCACTCATCATATGGACACATTGTTTTACATTTCTACTTTGTATGTTCATTTAGCATACTAGGTACATTATTTTCACATAACATGCTTACATTTGGTATGACATTTGGTTTGTTTAACGAAACTGAAATACGTTCATTAACATAGATCACGCCGCTCGGTAGTAAGTAGTGGTACCATAGGACTTGACAACTCCCATTCCTGAAATCCTAGGTTTGTTTGGACGTAGGGAATGACTGAATCCGAAAACATTTTTGATAACCTTTGATTTGTTCTAGGGTTTATCCTTCAGTCTCAAGGCTTGAATGTATACGTTTAACATTACCACATAAGTGTTTGTATCAGTAAAGCATGGATTTTTGCAAAACATATCTTTGACTTAAACTATGATTTATATCAAATACATTGTTTTGTACATTTTACTTATGATTTAAGTTGATATTTTCACTTGTCATACATAACATTTGATTATACCTGAACATTTTAACATTGGTTTAAACATTACATTTTGGTGGTTTGTTTGGGTAAGTGATTTAAATAACGAGGCGCGTGTAATATGATAAAAGCATGGTGGATACGCCGCTGATACTTCCTATATATAAGTGCTTTTATGATATTACATATCATAGCGTTATTTAAACCATTTCAAATTAGACATATTACATTTTACACAAATAGCATATCTTCACAAAACATTGTTTTACAAACAACATATTTTACTTGGTTATTCATTTAACTACACATCTTTCTTTTATATCATCTGATTTCTTATCGATTTTCGTATGATTTCTAAAAGAAAATATTTTTAAGGTTCATGACTACTTTTTTTAAACATTCTTTTAACCTACAAGTCATGAATCCTGCATCAAAAAAACCTATGTATCTCACAAGCATTTTTATGCTGACGTACCTATTTTCACATTTGTTTTCAGGAGCTGATGCATAGGGTTGATCAAGATACACTTAGGCGGACTTGGGCCTTAGTGACAATAAAAGATGCAAGACTAGTTAATTATGTTATGTTTCTTTGTTTCTAAGACAATGTAACCTCTTGAAATTTAATAAAACAAAATTTCAATTACCATGTGTTGTGAAACAATGATTCTGTTACGACACTCCCCGACGATTCCGCCGCGGTTGTTGTTTTACGCGGTCGGGGTGTGACATATCTTGTGGTCGTTGATGCATGTTTTGTTACTTAATAATGTTGGACTAACTTTTAAAACTTTATGGGACGAATGTAATAAGATCCATGAGGATCAAAAACAACTTAACTATGTCGTGGTTGTGTCATGTTTTGAAATGTAATGTTTAAAACTTATGTTTTAAATAAGATAATATGTCCAAAAATTTAATGCATCGATCATCAAGATATAAGTGGGCACCAACTTCCATCTCCACTAAGTTTTATATTCCGCTGCGACGTTTTTGGGGTGTGACACAATTGATGTAATTTATATGTTGCATTTTACACACATCACTTAGCACCAACTGAAATGAAAGAGCTGAGAACTCAACTGGATGAATTACTGGAAAAGGGTTTTATACAACCCAGCTCGTCACCTTGGGGAGCACCCATTCTATTTGTAAAGAAGAAGGATGGTTCAATGCGTCTGTGCATTGATTACCGCAAGCTAAACAAAGTAACAATCAAGAACCGTTATCCATTGCCCAGGATTGACGAGCTGTTTGATCAACTCCAAGTGGCAAGCTTCTTCTCAAAGATTAATTTAAGGTCAGGGTATCATCAACTTAAAGTTAGAACTGAAGATGTACCTAAAACCGCGTTTAGAACGAGGTATGGCCACTATGAGTTCTTAGTGATGCCTTTCGGGATCACTAATGCACTCGCAACATTCATGGACCTCATGAATCGAGTCTGCAAGCTGTACCTAGATAAGTTTGTCATTGTCTTTATAGATGACATACTTATCTATTCTCGTAATCAGGCTGATCACGAGAAACATCTTAGGTGCATCTTAGGATTGCTACAATAGGAGAAGCTTTACGCTAAATTCTCTAAGTGCGAATTCTGGCTTCGAGAAGTCCAATTCCTTGGACATGTTGGAAGCGAGCATGGTATCCAAGTGGATCCCGCTAAGATAGAAGCAATCATGAACTAGGAAGCACATAAGATACCTACTGAGATTCACAGCTTCTTGGGATTAGCAGGATATTACAGAAAATTTATCGAGAACTTCTCAAGAATAGCCGTACCTTTAACTACTCTGACCCGCAAAATTTAAATTTAATTGGGGTCCTAAATAGCAGGAGTCTTTCGAGATCCTCAAACAGAAGTTGAGAAATGCTCCTATGTTGACATTGCCTAAAGGAATAAAAGAATTTGTTGTCTACTGTGATGCTTCGTACACTTGCATGGGGTGTGTGCTTATGCAAAAACGCAAGGTGATTGCCTATGCATCACGAGAACTGAAGGTGCATGAAAAAAATTACACCACCCATGATCTGGAATTGGGTGCCGTTATGTTTGCACTTAAGTTATGGAGACACTATATGTGTGGAACTAAACGTGTAATATACTCAGATCACAAAAGTCTCCAACACTTGTTTAACCAGAAGAATCTCAAAATAAGGCCACGCCGTTGGATGGAAACTTTAAATGACTACGATTGTGAAATTCGCTACCATCCTGGCAAAGAGAATGTAGTCGCAGATGCATTAAGCAGAAAAGAAAGAGTTAAACCTATACGGATAAATGCCAAGAGTATCGAACTTAGAAACAACTTAAATGAGAGGCTGTTAGCCGCTCAAAAGGAAGTTGTACTGTAACACCTCGTAAAAACGTGTCCAATTATGTAAAGACACGTGTCCTAAACTCTAAACATGTAAAAGTTTGGGTTTGAAGGACTAAAGTTGACAAACAATGAAAATATGTATGCGAAGGGACTAAAAGTGTCAACATGCCAAACTTGTGCCTCTGAATGACCACACACGAAGAGTATATTCTTAAATGAGTAATTATTCGGATATAAGAAGCCGTTTGTGAAAGTAATCATAAGATTATAAACTACATGGGTTAAATATGTCAACATGTAAATTCATACCTCTGAGTAACCTTTTAACGAACCAGGGGCTTCGTAATATTCAAATATACTCTCAAGAATAAGTGATATCAAATTCACAAGGTATCGAGATCGTTATGTATTATTTACGTAAATTCCCAAGAATAAGGGTTAAAAGCGTCAATGAGCAGAAACTAGTGTTTTCGGTGATCGTTCAACGAAACCGGACCTAACGGTGTTTGATTATACTCCCAAGATCCTCTACAAACAAACTTCAAGGGTTAAAAGTGCCAAAAATGAAGTTAAATTAAGTTATAAAGGACCAGGGACTGAAACTGCCAAACTTAAAACAATTTTCACCTGAACTTAAGGTTGTCGCGGGGCGCGTAGGCTCCCCTTAAATCCTACGCGGCCCGCGAGAGAGTGTCCAGCTCCGAAAAAAGAGGACATCTGCTTGTTGTAGCCCATTGCACCGCCTTACACACCTGAAACTCGATACCTGGAGCTTGTTGATGGTTTTATTTTACCACTAGGACACTTGTAAACATCTGGGATCATTCCATAACACCTGTGATGATTATAGATGGTGTTCTTCAACTATAAATAACCCCTCATGTTGAACCATTTCTTTTCACACTTCAATTTATCACTTCTCCTTTCAAATTTTAGGATTCCTGATCATAAGGAAGCTCATTCTAAGTTGAAAAGATTGCTAGGACCGTTTGTAAGTGTCATAGCCCCCTCTTTAGTTCAGTTTTGTTAATTAAAAACCGAAAAGTCAAAGTTATGTAAAATGGCTTTGACTCTCGGTTTAAACTCAAATAGTCCAGCCATTATCCGTGGCGAATATGGTTATGTGACCATAATTAGGTAGATGTTAATCCCTTAAAAGGGCACCTCCTAATTTTCTCGTTTGCTTAGTTAATTGTCGGATCAAACTATTTAATTAAAAAGTCAAACTGGTCAGATTTGTAAATAATAATCAAAACTAATAATGCAGAAGGTATAAAAAATATTTTATCAATTAAATAACTTGGTAAATAATATTAGAACATGTCTAAGCATGTTCAACCCGACAATTCTGAGTTTAGGGTCGGTTCGCAAACGAAAGTCGGAAAAGCTTGACTTTTGCTTTGACTTTCAGTTCTGACCCGATTGAGCTTAATTCTTCCATGTTTTAAGCTTCCATTTGGACCATCTTATGTTGTAATATAACCCTCTGGAGTTATATTACCTGGTCATTAATATTTTGGATTATATGCTAGTTTCCGTTATTATGCTTATAATTGACCATTATGCTCTTTTTAGCCAAAAATGAGATTTTTGATAATGTGAGCATACAAATAGGTTAAGTACTGATATATAAGCATGTCTCAATTAATTTGACATGATTCTCTGGTTTCAAAACGATGTTATGCTAGATACCGTAAAACTGAACTTTTTATTATTTAAATTATGCTATTATGCATAATGCATATTTAAACATAGATTTTCACCCAAAACTCATTACCTACTGTTATGATATCATTTTTAGGAATTTTTGGAATATTGGGTCAGATTATAAACTGACCATATCATTGAGTTCTTGTATAAATTACTTAATTGACGATAATGCCCTTTTTGACTAATAAAATGTGATTTACATATAATTAACATGCCAAACTTTTTTCTACTGATTTGATATGAAAAATAAAATATTTTAAAAACACTCAAGGCTGATCAAAATCTCAGAATCACATAAACATTTCAAATATCATCAATTATCAACTTTTACGCTAATTAGGTGCATATTATGATTTAAAACTATATTTAACACCTAAGACTTGTTACCTACCGAATTTATAAATAAATTTTAATATTTTTACAGTAGGTATAAGTCATGAACTCATATTTCCAATTATGTCCTTAAAAGCATATGTGAAATGACCAAAATACCATTTCGGGGCATAGTTTGGCCAAAAATGGTAAATCTCACATATGAATGATATCCTATTGTTTTAATACCATAAAATAAATATTTTTACTGAATACTTTAGACCTGAATATTAGCTTACTTTAAAACCTCTTTTATAAATATTAAAATGACCAAAATGCCCCTACGGGACTTAAATTGGTTTTAAATACTTTTGGGCATATATGTTAACATCCTACTGATGTATTAACATATCTTAAGCATAATAACATATGAGAGTTGTATATGGTTTATTTGGTTACCCGTTATGCATTTATGTGTTCAGTTCGGTTTATGTAACTAGTTTACATGAATTAGCCGAAATGGGTTTAACCTTATCATTAAATCTTCAAAATCCAGAATGTGTTTAGTTTACCCGTATTATACAAGTATCCAAACTTGTCGGGTCTAAATCACATTCTATTCTAGTCTCCGCTTAATCTAGCGTTTCAAACCGTAAAGTATCTTTCAAACTAACCGGTCTAAGTCTTTGACTTGAATAAAGACCCGTTAGTATCCTAATAGGTTAATAAACCTTCCATACAGATTGAGTAACTTCGGTAGAAGGTATTTACATAAGGCTTTAGGAAACATACGGCTGAGTTACATCCTTACACATCTAGCTCTGGTAAATACTTGTAACTTATTTTCCCTTATACTGGCTTGGGATACGGTATTATAATAATACCGCTTGGTCGGGTATGGAATCATTTAATCAGATTGTGATTAATAAATTTGCATAACCCATTTTAATCTGTTTTGTTTGATAACCTAAACATTGGGGGTTAATACGACCGTGTCCTGGATATCCTCGACTCATTTCATTTGAAAATGGCCACGACCTATGCACGGGGTGTAGGCGTACACCTGATAGATGCAAATGCTAAATAAGCCACTTGTTGGGGGTAACTCCTTCGTGGGTTTTATAAGTGGTGAGTCGGTTAATCATGACCGGCTTCCAAACCGGCCCCATATATATGACAAACATGTAAAACTGTATACAAGATTTTATTAAAGATTGTCCCAAGTTATAAATGGATTTGTGCCTTGTGCACTTAAATCAATTTTCATAAACTCTTTTCAAATGAGTCAGTTAATTGTATTTACCAGTGAAAACTGACTTATTTTCCAAAGACTAAGTGACAGGTACCTTTCGAAATTAGGCTGGAGCTACTTGGTGTCAAATAAGAGGATCTTGCAAATCCTTTGATGCCTGTAGTCTGTTATTTCAGTTTTCTTGTATTTTGTTTTTATGATCCGCCTGTGGATCTCTATTACAACCAGTCTGTATATTCTTTTATTTGGACACTCGGACATTATGGTTTGTAATAGTAATTATCTACCAAGCCTTCCGCTGTGTTATTATATTGTGTATATTGACTATGATGATAACAACTACGTCACGATACTCCCCGCCAGGCCCACCGGTAATATCTAGAAATATCGGGGTGTGACAGGTTGGTATCAGAGCCAACATTGAGTGAATTAAACACTAGCCTTTTGTGTTTAATCTCAATGACACAATAAGCACATTCCTTAGACTTCCGAGTGTAGGCAAATGACCTAGGATTATTCTTAATTTTCCTTTTGTCGTTTATGTTTTGTTTTACTTGTTTTGGCAGGTTTACTAATCAAAATGCCGCCAAGGCTTAGAGGCCGAGGAGGCCGTGGAAAGGGTCCTATGCGAGGAGGACCTTCAAGTCAAGCTGGGCCATCCCATAGACGCACTCCATCCACGTCCTTTAGCACCTCCAATTCAAATGATGATTGGAGGCAATCTTTACAACCCGCGAGGCGATCCGTCTCGCTAAGTACATCACCCTCATATCACCCTTCTTTTGGGCCGCCTATACAAGACGAGCCCCAACATTCTCACCATTGTCAACATTCTCACCACTCACATCATTCATATCACTCTCTACACTCTCATTCTTTTCACCATTCTTATTCTCACCATTCTTATTCCCTGGGTCAATTTAACCCAAATGATTATATTAACGAACCACCAGGTTACAACCCTCTAGGACCCGAGGACCACTTCTCGCAAGATATAGAGATGGACGATGATCCAGATCCAGAGATGCCACCAACTGGGACGCCAACACATCCCATCAGTATCTCCAACGGTTCTTCCTATGCAGGATCGCCATATCAGGGCCACGACTCATGGGCTGAAAGGTGGAACACACACAAGTGGGAATTTACCCCTTCTTTTCACAACTCTCCTCCACAACCTCCATTGGAGGAACCGTATCTTCAGGCGGTTACTCCACCACCATTTCCCGTTGAGGAACCACCTCAACAACCACCACAACCACCTCCTGAGCCACCAAGGCGGAGGAGGAATGCACGGATGTCTGTGCGAGGGGGACCGAGATTCAGTTCCCCACAAGCTTCAAGCACTTACCCTCCAATCCCCGAAGATCCACAAATGGGTGGACCTTCTCACGCGGTGCCGGATAATATCCCCCGCTGGCTACTTTTGCACCACCGCCACCGCCTATGGGTTATGAAAACCCAATACCTACTTACCCAGGTTCGTCTGGGTTTAACCCGTTTGATTGTCAGGCTCCTACGGGTTATGAATATCAAGCCCCTGCCCAAGATCCATATCTTGAGGCAGCTCAATTTAATGCACTTTATCCATCACCATTTCCTCTATCATACCCAACTGGGTATCCCGTGCAAGGGTATCAATACCTTCCTTATCAACAGCAACTTCCACCTCCACAACTGCAAACACAACAAATCCTACAGAGGTTGGATCAGGTTGAACAAAAAGCGAAGGAACGCGATTAAAAGCATAATAAATTTCTTAAAGGTCTCGTAAACTTCATAAAGGGCAAGAAGAAGTAGAAGTTTATTTTATTTTATTTTGCATTGTAATTTCAATTAAGTCCCTGCGTGGACATTTTATTTCTGTATTTAGTCCCTGCGTGGACTTGTTTCTTTCTATAGTCCCTACGTGGACAATTTGTTTATTTCAAGACCCGTTTAGGGCATTTCTGTAATCGCTTAGTATTTTAATGGAATTTCTTTTGAAATTTTTATATGTGTATTTTATTACATCATCATGTAAATATCATTTCAATTTCAATTGATCTGCCAATGAAATTTCAAAAGAAGTTCTTAAAGGTATAACCTAGCCAAAATATTAATGGCTATGATGGTATAACCTTTTTAAGACAATAGTTCCCTGTTAACATCTAAAAACATGTTAACATTCCTAGTAGTGTGACTTGAGAGACCACATTAGCTTCCAAAAGTACTTGGATCTTTCCAAGCCACCCTCATGGCCAATATGATCAATGTGAATCATGGCCTATTAACATCAAATACGATGTCTAAATTAAAGCAACCATTTGAGGTGTTGTGCCTACGGGCCAATGTATAAATTCTGACAAGGATAGTTATATTTTATAACTTCTTGTCTAAAAGGCGATGAACTATGTTCGAACCTTAGAATCACTGATCTAAAAGATCATTGATAATACTTGAATTGTCTTAGTGACAAGGCTTTTGTTCCATCTAAATGTCCTTTGAGACGAGCCTTTGTGCCATATGAAAATGTATTTAAGACATAGACAGTTGTGACTTATGTCTCCTGTCTGATAAATATAAAGGATTATATCCTACTTGATTGCCAATAATGGTTCATTTGTAGCCTAGGCGAATCATATTCAAATACATTTTGACTTATTATCTAAAATGGTCTATATGGTTTATTAATACCATGGCCATCTAATCATCAAATACGATGATTCATTATAAAATCTAAATAAATCATTATTGTTTGATTTTAGTACTCAAATCATGGCTGGCTCTGATGAAGCTAATAGTCATCCTATGGAAGGAAACAATAATGATACCAGGATAAATATTACTGGTGCTGAATTACAAGCAATGATAAACACAACAGTTGCTCAAGCTGTGGACAAGATGTTTAAAGAACCGAGTAATGTTCAGTCTAAAACTCATACAAAGTCCTATCTCATTTGCATACATTGAAAAAGGATGATTCCCGACACTCATAAAATCAGAAGAGTGAACCTCAGAGACAAATTGTCGTTAATCAGGATCCCAAGTACAACAAGGGTTGTACTTACAAATATTTTGTCTCTTGTAAGCAATGTCGTAGAAGGCGCTAGGCGCTAGTCGGGCGGTGAGGTACCGCCTAGGGATTAATCGGGATTAATAGGGATTAATCGGGATTAATCGAAATGGGAATTTATATATGTAATTTTTCAAATTTATATATATATACACAATAATATAAAAATAATACTTCAAAATTCACATAAATACTTCAAAATTCACATAAAAATTAAAAAATTAACCAACTTTTGACCAAGTAGACCGACTAGGACCGATTTTTACCGACCAGGACCGATTTTTGCCGACCAGGACCAATTTTGACCAAAAAACCCATGGTCCGATTAGTCCGACTTTTGACCGATTAGTCCGACTTTTGACCGACTAGGACCGACTTTTGACCGACTAGGACCGATTTTGACCTGGACCGATTAATTGGCCGATTTGCTCAAAATTAGGCGATTAGTAGCCGACTAGCGCCTAGGCGCCGATTAATCGGCCGCCTAGACCGATTTCTACAACAATGCTTGTAAGCCAAGAGATTTCACGGGAGAAAAGGGAGCTATCGATTGTATGAAGTGGTTGGATGAAATGGAAACCGTGATTGATATCAGTGGGTGTGCTAAGGAGGACGCCGTTAAGTTTGTATCTCAGTCCTTCAAAGGCGACGCCCTAACATGGTGGAAAGCCTTGGTGCAATCCACCAGAAAGGTTCCTTTGTATAACCTTTCTTGGAATCAATTTGTTGATCTTGTGAAGGACACTTATTGTCTGCAGCATGAAGTAGAAAGGGTGGAGACTGACTTCCTCACTCTGGTGATGAAAGATTTGGATTGCAGGTCTTATGTGACTAGTTTTAACTCGATGTCTTGACTCGTCCAGTATCTGGTCACCCCAGAACCTAAATGCATTGCGCGTTTTATAGGTGGTTTAGCCCCTGAGGTTAAGGGAAATGTCAAGGCTTCTAAGCCTGCTACATATAGATAAGCTGTAGATCTATCATTGTCACTTACTCTCGATATTGTAAGGAGTAGGTCAAAGAAAACCACCGAGGAAGGGAAGAGGAAGAGGGAGGATGACCAGTCCCACCAGTCGAATAAAAAGAAGAAATGAAACTCTGGCTCCAAGAAAGGGAAGTCGGGTGATAAGCCCAGGTGTAAAATTTGTGATAAGAGGCACTTTGGAAAGTGCAACCAAGATCCACAAGCTAAACCTTGTGGAATCTGCAAAAAGAAAGGGCACAAAACTGTGGAGTGCTGAAACATCAAGGATGCAACCTGTTATGGTTGCAATGAAAAAGGGCATATTAAGACTAATTGCCCTAAAAATGCTAAGAAGCCTGATGAGGCAAAGAAAACCAATGCTAGGGTTTTTCAAATGAATGCCAGGGAGGCGGTGAATGACGATAACGTTATAACAGGTACCGTCCTCATTAATGATATTTATGCTAGAGTTTTATTTGATTCAGGTGCTGATAAGTCGTTTGTAGACCATAAGTTTAGTAAATTACTGAATCTGCCTATTAAAACTCTAGACATAAAATATGAGGTAGAGCTTGTAGATGGTACCTTAGAAACTGCTTCAACTCTTCTTGATGGATGCGTTATATCTATTAAGAATCATTCTTTCCCGCTATTCCTTTTGCCAATAAAATTGGCCAGGTTTGATGTAGTTTTAGGCATGGATTGGTTATCGCATAACCAAGCCCAAGTTGCCTGCGATAAAAAGCGGGTTAGCATCAAAACCCCATCTGGTGAATTAGTCACCATTCATGGAGATACACAATATGGATTGCCCGATAATGTGTCTATACTCAAAGCATCTAAGTGTCTGAAGAATGGATGTGTCATCTATATGGCACAAGTGACAGTTGATGAACCGAAACCCAAGATTGAAGACATTCCAATCATTTTTGAATACCCTGATGTTTTTCCTAATGAGCTACCTAGATTACCTCCTAAGAGGCAAGTCGAATTCAGGATAGACATTCTGCCAGGATCTACACCAATTGTACGAGCTCCTTACCGTCTAGCGCATACAGAAATGAAAAAATTAAGGACCCAATTGGATGATTTGCTAGAAAAGGGTTTTATACAACCCATCTCATCTCCTTGGGGAGCACCCATACTATTTGTGAAGAAGAAGGATGGATCAATGCGTCTATGCATTGATTATCATGAGTTAAATAAAGTAACAATCAAGAATCGTTATCCATTGCCCAGGATCGACGACTTGTTCGACCAACTCCAAGGGGCAAGCTTCTTCTCGAAGATCGATTTAAGATCTGGGTATCATCAACTTAAGGTTTGTTAGTCCCGAATAACCCGTGACATCACTCGACAGTTTAATCGAATGCGGAAAGTAAGATCAAACCGAGCGAACAAAAAGAAAATTTTCATTGAATAACATAGTGTCACTGCTTAGATCGCACACAGTCTCAAGGACTGTCTGGTACGATCTTCGAGAACCTTGCACACAATCTCTAGGATTGTCGGGTACAAGGTTCTCCTTTGGGAATTACATTGTTGCTAAAATGGGAAAGCTCTGCCCTAATAATCTAATCAAGACTATATATAAGAGCCTCTACCCCATTGGCCCACATGGCCTAGCCCAAGCCCAAGACATAATTTAAAACCAAATAAACATAAAAGACCGTAATAAAGATAAGCTTAAAACTCTGGACCTAACAATCTCCCCCTAGTTTTATGCTCTCTTTATTACGGTTTAGACGATCTCCAACCTTGGGTCTTCTCCTTAAGTGGCCCAGCAGTGAACGATCCCATCAATGTTTTCGGATGACATGAGGCTTGATTTCGGATAAAAAGGTTATGAATGTGAAATATCTCGGATGCCGATCTCGGATAATTACGAATGATTTCTGATGGTCTCGAATGAAAATGTGAACGATGTCTGATCAGACGTGTTATCTAGGATGCAAATTTATTGATTTACTAACGAGAACACACGGATTCAAAGTGATCCGTCTGGTATTCAAGTCATACGATCCATTCGTATCACTAGAAACATTTGGATCCATATTATTCTGCATTGGATTTCCATCATTTTGAATCCCAGATTCAATTGGTCCAGATGTAGTTGCCGTAGACCAAATTTCTGTCCGGCCTACTCCCACTACAATTGAACTTTAATTACCAGATCCACTATTATACTATCCTAGAGAACCTTGTAATAATGTAATAATGGACTTTCATAATAATGTAATAATGTAACCTGGGCTCATGTTTATTGGGCCAATACTGTTCGGTCCAGTGGCAAAGGTGTTCAGCTCCATTATTGACCCCACAACATTCTGCGCTACTATTGTTGTGACGTCACTACCTTGAGAACGACCCATATTCTCGGTTGCAAATGTTGGCCCGAGAGATTGTTGCACAAAAATCCAAACATACCTTTTCCTTTTTTTAAACCGTTGATATATCCTTTCCCACATTTGACGGTTTAGAATGTTTAGGGTTTTTTATTCCTGATTTGACATTATGTGCAGCCGTCAAAAATATTCCAACATTCTCTGCTGACATCCCGTGACATCATCATCTTCAACCATCGTTCTTCAGTCGCCATCTCCGATAAACAACATCTCCGATGAACAAAAACACATTCTGATCACCTTTTAAAATCCCCAGTCGTGTAACTCATTTCCTATCATTACCTTTCAGCCGCCATCCTTGTTCCATCGTAATACCGTCGTCGCCGGAACAACCGGAACTCTCAGCTTGCTCCGCTGTAACCGGAGGACCGCCGGAGCACGCGCAGGCGACGGAACGTTGGGTCAGAGAGAGAAGAAGATCAGGTTTTGTTTTTTTGATGATGATCGGCGCGACGGTCACTAGTTGAAACCCTGATACACTTCCGTCAATCTTATCTTTCTACGTTTTCTTTCTTTAACCAGCTCTCTCTCTTCTGTGTTATATATTTCCCTCAGATCAGTTTCATCTTAGGGTTCCGGAAACCTTTGCTAATTTCCGCCGTGATTCAGCTTCTAACCACCGCTGTTTATCTTTTCCGATTAATGACCACCTTCGATCACCGTAACGTCGACGACCACAGTTATCTCCAGTGACCACTTCTCCGTTGATTTTCTGTTTTTAGATCCAACATCTCCGACGACTGCATCGTAGCCGTCAGTCACCATCATCACCTCCGTTAACTTGCAACTCCTCTTTGACGACCACAGTTATCTCCGACGACTGAACCTTTGACGAACATTCATCCCCCGACACGACACTGTGCAACGCGTCTTCTTGTTCTTCGAGCGATTTCAAAACCGAGCCTTTGAAAGACTTCAATGGCTCTGATACCACTTGTTAGTCCCGAATAACCCGTGACATCACTCGACAGTTTAATCGAATGCGGAAAGTAAGATCAAACCGAGCGAACAAAAAGAAAATTTTCATTGAATTACATAGTGTCACTGCTTAGATCGCACACAGTCTCAAGGACTGTCTGGTACGATCTTCGAGAACCTTGCACACAATCTCTAGGATTGTCGGGTACAAGGTTCTCCTTTGGGAATTACATTGTTACTAAAATGGGAAAGCTCTGCCCTAATAATCTAATCAAGACTATATATAAGAGCCTCTACCCCATTGGCCCACATGGCCTAGCCCAAGCCCAAGACATAATTTAAAACCAAATAAACATAAAAGACCGTAATAAAGATAAGCTTAAAACTATTGAGAATGTGATAGGCCCTGTGAATGCAGGAGTTCAGACCAGAAGCCAATCAGGAACCATTAATTTGTGCTTATATTCTAGCTACATTTCTCAAATTGAACCTAAAACTATTGATGTAGCGTTGCAGGAACCAGGATGGGTGGATGCTATGCACGAAGAGCTAAACTAGTTCGAGAAGCTAGGAGTATGGAAACTTGTGGAGTTGCCAAAAGGAAAACGCAAGCTTGGAACTCGCTGGGTTTTCAGAAACAAGCAAGATTCTGAAGGAGTTATTGTTTGAAATAAAGCACGATTAGTGGTCCAAGGATTCAGACAGATAGAGGGACTGGATTATGATGAAGTTTATGCCCCTGTCGCTCGACTTGAAGCAATCCGGATTTTCTTAGCATACGCATCCTTCATGGGATTCACTGTTTATCAGATGGATGTCAAAACGGCATTTTTGTATGGAGAAGTGAAGGAAGAAATTTTTGTTGAGCAACCACCGGGTTTTGTTCATCCAGACCATCCAGAATATGCCTACAAGCTTGACAAGGCATTATATGGGCTGCATCAAGCACCTAGGGCTTGGTATGCTACTCTGACAGAACATCTTCTGGCTCATGGATACACACGAGGCACAATAGATCAGACTCTGTTTATCAAAAGAGTGGGCAAGGATCAAATATTGGTTCAAATTTATGTTGATGATATTATCTTCGGGTCTACAAGTGAGGAGCTTTGCAAAGATTTTGAGAGAGTTATGCAAAAGAAGTTTGAAATGAGTGCTCTCGGTGAAATGACATTGTTTTTAGGTTTACAAGTTAAACAAGACTCACAGGGCATTCTAATTCATCAAGGGAAATATGTGGACGATGTGCTGAAGAAATTCAAGTTCACTGACGCTAAACCGGCAGAAACTCCAATGGCAGAAAGACCTTTATTAACTGAAGATGCTGAAGGATCCCCTGTTGATCAGCGACTTTATAGGTCCATGATTGGATCATTGATGTATCTGACAGCTAGTCGTCCTGACATCATGTTTGCTGTCTGCAACTACGCACGATATCAGGCTAATCCTAAAAATTCTCATCTTACTGCTGTTAAACGAATCTTTCGGTACCTTAAAGGCCGACCCAGGTTTGGTCTGTGGTATCCGAGGGATTCGAATTTTGACCTGTTTACGTTTTCTGACAGTAATTTTGGAGGCACTGACAAGGACAGGAAATCCACTTCTGCTGGTTGTCAATTTTTGGGTGACAGACTCATTTCTTGGCAATGCAAGAAGCAACAAACGGTTGCTATTTCTACAGCTGAAGCAGAGTATGTTGCAGCTTCGGCATCTTGCTCACAAGTGGTGTGGATGCAGCATCAATTGCAGGACTACGGTTTGACTTATCTTAAAACTACTATATATTGTGATAATGATGCTGCCATACAGATTGTGAAAAACCCTGTCTTCCACTAAAAAACCAAGCACATTGATATTAAAGTTCATTTTATACGAGACTGCTTTGATAGAGGTCTTATCAAACTTGAGCAAATCGATACAGATGCAAATGCTGCCGATTTATTCACCAAACCTGTCAGCAGTTCGAAGTTTCAAGTGCTTGTGGATTTTCTGAAAATGATCCGCTTTACTGACTGAGCATGTGTTTGTTTTTGTTTTGTTTCGTAGGTAAATTTGTTCATAAAGTTTTCTATTCTTAGGTAGTTTTTATTTATGCTCAAATTTAGGGGGAGAAAATTTGAAAAATACAAAAACATTAAAAAATTTGAAAAATACAAAAACATTAAAAATTTGAAAAATACAAAAAGAGGCATTGCATGACTGGGAAATGAAATAAATTTTCACACTGTGGTCGAGGGCTGACTCATGTAAGACCAGTATCGAAATAGTTTGACTCTAGTATGATGTGTTGGTAGGCTCTATTCTTAAGACTGGAAACATTGGTTGTTTTTGTTCAGAACCAAAATAGTACATGACCTCAGGAAAGAAAATCACTTGGAATTAGCTCATTTCTATTTGAATGTCTGTATGTTGTCCCGATACACACAATTTTGGTCTGACTCTGAAATCTTCTCTGAAAAAGTCGTGTATCTCCTTTGCTGCATCCAGATATATGCTGACCTGGAGGTGCTAGGCAACGTCAGCTTCTGCTGCATCCAGATACATGCTGACCTAGCTGAACGTTGTCGCTTTGTAGATCAATTAAACACCCGAAAGAGGCCCTTTAGTGCCTAAAAGAAACCCTAGAAACCTATATCAAATTGAGAAAAACTCATTTGATCTTGTATATTATACCATCTCTGCTTAAGATCTATTCTGTTCTCTTCTCAATCTATTCCCAGTTAAGATTTCAGAGATCTGGATTGGATTTGTGAAATATGTGGTAGGGAAACTACATGCATGATAGAGTGTGCTGTCTATAATTCCGAGATTTGATTAGTATTTGTTTGGGTGTTCAGTGTTAAGAAATCAAAACATGATAAAATTTGTTACAGGCAGTTATATGGAAAAGGTCTAGGGAGATGAGTTTAGGTGGATAAATATACTGGCAATTGTCTAGATCATTCAGTAGTAGATCAGTGTTGATAAGTGAAGTCAAGCCCGAAACCTCGTGATTTGATCCCTGAGCAATTTTGTTTATTTCCTATTTTATTTTTGTAAATAATAGTTTCTATTATTTAGTTTTGTTTTAGGTTTTTGTTTTCGTAAATAAGCTCAGAAGGTTAAGTGTTTTATTTAAAATTTTAACTGATTTATTAAAAAGGATTTTTACAACAGGTTAATTTATCAAAAGAAATCTTTTAAATCGGTTAAGTTTAAACATTTGGTTTCAGCCCAAAAGTCAAAAGGCCCAGGCCCAGTTGGCTTAGGTTTGAGGTATAAGACACAGGTCTAGACTCGAGACCTCACTTCTCACTCGAGACCCTCTGATATTCTCTCAAAAGTTCCGGCAAGATACTTGTGTTTCCGACGTGATTCTCCGGTTTTGATTTATCGTATTAAGTTTTCTGGTCTCGATTCATCGTTTTTAAAAGGTATGATGATGATTTGTTTGAAGTTTTGCAGGTATTATGAAGATATGATGATGATCTGATGAAGTTTTGAAGATGACCAAGAACCCTAATTTTTATATATTTTGGTCTTCAAACGAATCATAAGATGTTTTTGGGATTTTGATCCAAAAAAAACTGAAAAGATAAAGTTGTTTGTGGGGGTCTCAACTCAGATAACATAGGGACTCGAGGCCAGTGGTTACGAGTCGCAATCTCAAGATCTCAACTCATGGTCTCGACTTGAGATCTCTTAGTCTCGACTCATGGTCTCGACTCGAGATCTCTTAGTCTCGACACATGGTCTCGACTCTATAGCTAATGGTCTCGACTCGAGAACTCATGGTCTCGACTCGTGGTCTCGACTCATGGTCTCGAGTTAACAGTATCAGTTTTAAGTCTAAATTGTTGTTATCTGGGTCATGATACTGTTGTTTGGTTTTGCCTGCTGTTTTAAAGTTTGAGATTTCTAATAAACTTATGTTTTATGCAGGATATGGATTTGAAGTTTATATCAACACACAATCAAGCTGGATACTTAGCACCTCCTCTGGAGAAACACAAGAAGTTGTACACTTCATTGATAAAAGGTCTCAACAGTTGTCGTATAGTTCACGCACTACGAGAAAATCCAATTATCTACGAAAATCTTATTCAAGAGTTTTGGAAAAATGTGAAAATTGAAGTTGTTGAAGGAAAGGGAGTTATTGTTTCTGAAGTTCAAAAGAAGGTTGTTACTGTGACAGAACAGATGATTCGAGAAGTTTTACAGTTCAATGATCAAGAAACAGATTCAATTGAACTTCCCGCTGGTACAGTTGAAGCGATATTATCAAGATTGAGTTATGAAGGAAAGTATCCACCTCTAGTTAAAAAGTCCGTGCATCCATATAGGCGTCTTTTGTTGTACATGTTTGTTTTGTGTATGACAGAGAACAGAGGAGGCACAGATCAGTTGAATATTACTCAGTCTGCTGCTCTTGTCTGTGTGATAACAAATGAGCCTTTCAATTATTCAAAATATGTTTTGGAAGCAATGAAGAGGAATGTGTTTGGAGTTAGAAAGGACAAGTTTCTCATGTATCCAAGGTTTTTGCAAATGATTTTCAATGCTCGTTATCCAGAGTTGGAGAGATCTGGAAACACATTGGAGTTGAAGCCCATGGGTCCAGGTTGTTTTGGTGCTCTCATTCCAAAGAAGGGTACTGAAAAGAAATTTGAAGGATTGATTCCGTTAGAGAAATTTGGTCAATTTGCAGAGACTGAAGATGTTGTTGCTAATCCAGTGATAGTACAACCTGTTCCAGTGAATGATGCGCCTGCAAATGCTATAGTTGCTGAAGAACATGACATTCAAAGGGAAATTGAAGATGAGCCTGAGACAGAGATTTTAACGATTGACTCTGATGATGAAGGCATTGAGATTATGTGTGATTCTGGAGAAGATGAAGAGCTTCCTCCTGAAGCTGAAGCTGATATTGCTGTTTCTGCTGTTCCACCTGTGATTACTGCTGAAAGTTTGGCTTTGCTATTAAAATCTGTAACTGATAAGATGGGAAATCCTCCTTCTGATCTTTCAGTATCAAGTGAAGAGCCTACTGAAAACCCAAAGGATTCTGATTCCATGCCATTGAAGCGGAAAAGGAGGGATCCTCGACTCGGAATGTATGTTGAGCAAAACAAAGATCAATCCATGAATATTGCTGAAGATGATGACGGTTTATATGATTTCGATTTTGAAAGAAGTGTTGCTGATACCACCACCACTACTGAAAATATCTTTGAGTTTGATGCTGACACTCAAAGAAATGATGTGGATACCACCATTGCTGATGTTCAAGTTACAACTGTTGATACTGATTCTGTTATTGATACTATGTCACTTGGTATTTCTGAATCTGCAGGTCCTTCTGGAGTTGTTTATGATATGCCTAGCAGTTCAAGTGGTAAGAGACCTGAAGAACCATTGAGAATGCCATTTGATGATGATTCAAGTGATGATGATGAGTTTATTAGCATGAGAGATATGAAGAAACGCATGGTTGTACTGGAGCAAGATTCCATTCATAAAGATGCGAAGATTATCCAACTTGAAGATACTATAGTGAAGAAAGATCAGCAAATTGAGCAGCTTCAAGGAGATGTTAGTTTGTTGTTCAATATGGTTTATGATTTACGTGGGAAGTTGGAGAAGAAATTTGGACAAGAGTTCTCTGATCCAACCGATATTGAAAACAGAAGAAAAGCCTTTGCTAAGGATGATGCTGAAAGAAGTGCTACTATGGAACAATATTTTAAGAGAGTTACTAATCCAGCAGCAGACAAAGAAAAGGCGAAAAGACTTAAAAAGAAAAGGGAGTTTGTAATTTTGAAGAACAAGAATTTAAATCCAGATGATGAAGATGCTCATGCAACTCACCATTTAATGGATGTTGGTGAAACTCTCTATGATAAAGTTGGAAATCGTTCTGGTGTGGTTAGCTGGGGATATGATCATGATCGCAAAAGATGGTGGATCAAGAGAAAAGTTGGGCCTGTCGAGTGGTACAAGCATCCAGGCCAGTTTCAGTCTTTTACTAAGGTGGATTTAACAAATTTGTCTAAAGCACCTTATGTAGATGATAAGCCTGGTGGTGCTGGATATATGTTTTTTGAAAGATTGCAGAGGGAAGTTCTTCGTAACTTTCCTTCGATGCGCACGTCAGAGTCCTTCGTTAGACCAGCTAAAGGAATTAGAGATCCATATACAAACAAGCGTATGAAGATTGTGCACTGGCCTGTAACTGACAAAGAAAAGATGATACCGTTGGTGAAAAAGATTCCAAAAGGTGCTTTGAAGTCCTTACACTTCTGGGCTTATGATGAGCGTCTAGGACAGGCAGTGTTTGTTTGTGAAGATGATGTGAATTATCGATTGGTTGATCAAGTTGATGTGCTGAATCTTGCTCTTGAAGATTTGGAGGTATTAGCTCAAAATCAAATTCGAGCTACTGAAAAATATGAAGAGATTGCAAAAGGATGGACTGCTGCTGTGATTTCAGCTATTCATATTCGTACGAAAGGTTTTGGTGGTCTCAAGGATCGGTTGGGTGGTGATCGTGAAAGTTGAAGTCTCAAGAACCTCCATGCATAAACCTAGGGGGAGATTGTTGGAACCTGAAGGTTTATTCATGAAGGATTGCTTAGTTAAGGGATTGATTTTGTAATTGTTTAGTAAATCTTTTGGGTCAAATTGTGTGGGTTGGGCTAGTATAATCGGTTTTGAGTGGGCCTAGGTTTAGAGTCCATTTGTTTTGTATTTAAACAAACCTCAACCATTTGGTTGAGGTTGATTGTGGTTGCGACTAAGAAAGAAGCCGAGAACTTCATAGGGATCTTGTATCAGTCTTTGGTCATCATTGAATGCAAGATTTCCGGTTTGTGTTTTGATCATATTATTGTTTCATTATATTGTTCTTGAATCGGCTTGTGATTGTATTCCGCACCTTCACAAGTTAGAGACTGATATCATTGAAGGATCCTAAACGGGTTTTACAAGGTTAGAACTGAAGATATATCAAAGACAGCATTTAGAATGAGGTATGGCCACTATGAGTTCTTAGTGATGCCTTTCGGGCTCACTAACGCACATGCAGCATTCATGGACCTCATGAATCGAGTCTGCAAACCGTACCTAGACAAGTTTGTCATTGTCTTTATAGATGACATACTTATCTATTCTCGTAATCAAGTTGATCACGAGAAACACCTTCGGTGTATCTTGGGATTGCTACGCCAGGAGAAGCTGTATGCTAAATTCTCCAAGTGTGAGTTCTGGCTTCGTGAAGTCCAATTCCTTGGACATGTTGTGAGTGAGCGTGGTATCCAAGTGGATCCCGCTAAAATAGAAGCAATCATGAACTGGGAGGCACCTAAGACACCTACGGAGATTCGCAGCTTTCTGGGATTAGCTGGTTATTATAGAAGGTTCATTGAGAATTTCTCAAGGATAGCTGCACCATTAACTACTCTGACCCGCAAGAATGTGAAGTTTGATTGGGGTTCTAAACAGCAAGAGTCTTTTGAGATTTATAAACAGAAATTGAGCAATGCTCCTGTGTTGACATTGCCTGAAGGAATAGAAGAATTTGTCGTGTACTGTGATGCTTCGCACCCCGGTATAGGTTGTGTACTTATGCAGAGAGGCAAGGTGATTGCCTATGCATCACGACAACTAAAGGTGCACGAAAAGAATTACACCACCCACGATTTGGAGTTGGGTGCCATTGTATTTGCACTTAAGTTGTGGAGACATTACTTATATGGAACTAAATGTGTGATATATTCGGATCACAAAAGTCTCCAACATTTATTCAATCAAAAGGATCTTAATATGAGGCAACGCCGTTGGATGGAAACTCTAAATGATTATGATTGCGAAATTCGCTACCATCCTGGTAAAGCGAAAGTAGTCGCAGATGCATTGAGCAGAAAAGAAAGGATTAAACCTATACAGATTAATGCCAAGAGTATTGAACTCAAGAACAACTTGAATGAAAGGCTGTTAGCTGCTCAAAAGGAAGCTATATTGGAAACTAAATTTCCAAGTGAAAAGTTAGGTGTAACAGCTGATTAGTTGTTACCTGGCAAGGATGGAATCCTCAGATTGAATGGTAGAATCTGGGTTCCTATCCATCGAGGACTTAGAGATATAATCCTCCAGGAAGCTCACAATTCCAGATACTCAGTTCACCCTGGAGGTGACAAAATGTATCAAGATTTGAAAGCCAATTATTGGTGGATAGGTTTGAAGAAATCTATAGCCACACATGTAGCTAAATGTCTGACCTGTGCTCAGATTAAAGCTAGACATCAAAAGCCTTCAGGTTTGCTACAACAGCCAGAACTTCCCACATGGAAGTGGGAAATGGTAACCATGGATTTTATAACCAAGTTACCTAAAACAAGGCATGGAAATGATAATATATGGGTCATAGTCGACAGACTGACTAAATCAGCACATTTCTTACCCATCAAGGAGACTCATAGCTCCGACAAGCTAGCTCAGTTGTATGTGGATGAGATTGTATCTCTCCACGCAGTGCCAGTATCTATTATATCCGATAGAGATACTAGACACACCTCTCATTTTTGGAAAAGTTTCCAACAATCATTAGGCACTCGTTTGAATTTTAGTACTGCTTACCATCCTCAAACTGATGGACAAAGTGAACGTACAATTCAAACTTTGGAAGACATGCTTCGTGCATGTGTTATTGACTTGGGTGGTAGCTGGGATGACCATCTACCATTGATCGAGTTCTCCTATAATAATAGTTACCATACTAGCATTCAGGCTGCACCTTTTGAGGCATTGTGTGGGAGGAAATGCAGAATGTCTGTTTGTTGGGCGGAAGTAGGAGAAGCTCAATTATCAGGACCTGATATAGTCCTTGAAACCACGGACAAGATTGTCCAAATTCGTGATCGCCTAAAAGTTGCCAGAGATAGGCAGAAAAGTTATGCAGATAAGTGGCAAAAACCTCTAAAGTTTGAGGTAGGCGACAAAGTCTCACTAAAAGTATCACCCTGGAAAGGTGTGATGCGTTTTGGTAAGAAGGGCAAGCTAAGCCCAAGGTATATCAGACTATTCGAGATCATCGAATGTGTCGGCAGTGTAGCTTATAAGCTAAACTTGCCTGAGGAGCTTAGTGGAATTCACAATGTGTTCCACATCTGTAACTTAAAGAAATGTCTAGCTGATGAATCGCTAGCAATGTCTCATAAAGACGTACAGATTGATGAAAGCTTGAGGTTTGTTGAAAGACCTATATCGATCGAGGATCGAAAGGTTAAAAAGCTCCGAAGGAAGCACGTGCCTATAGTGAAGGTTAAATGGGATGCCCGTAGAGGCCCTGAATATACGTGGGAGGTTGAGTCCACTATGCGACAAAAGTACCCTCACTTGTTTCAGTAAATCTCGGGGTCGAGATTTCTTTTAAGGGGGTGAGGATGTAACACCTCGTAAAAACGTGTCCAATTATGTAAAGACACGTGCCCTAAACTCTAAACATGTAAAAGTTTGGGTTTGAAGGACTAAAGTTGACAAACAATGAAAATATGTATGCGAAGGGACTAAAAGTGTCAACATGCCAAACTTGTGTCTCTGAATGACTAAACACAAAGAGTATATTCTTAAACGAGTAATTATTCAGATATAAGAAGCCGTTTGTGAAAGTAATCGAAATATTATAAACTACAGGGGTTAAACGTGTCAACATGTAAATTCATACCTCTAAGTGACCTTTTAATGAACCCGGGGCTTCGTAATATTCAAATATACTCTTAAGAATAAGTGATATCAAATTCACAAGGTATCGAGATCGTTATGTATTATTTACGTAAATTCCCAAGAATAAGGGTTAAAAGCGTCAATGAGTAGAAACTAGTGTTTTTGGTGATCGTTCAACGAAACCGGACCTAACAGTGTTTGATTATACTCCCAAGATCCTCTAGAAACTAACTTCAAGGGTTAAAAGTGCCAAAAATGAAGTTAAATTAAGTTATAAAGGACTAGGGACTGAAACTGCCAAACTTAAAACAATTTTCACCTGAACTTAAGGTTGTCACGGGGCGCGTAGGCTCCCCTTAACTCCTACACGGCCCGCGAGAGAGTGCCCAGCTCAGAAAAAAGAGGACAGCTGGTTGTTGCAGCCCGTTGCACCGCCTTACACACCTGAAATTCGATACCTGGAGCTTGTTAATGGTTTTATTTTACCACTAGGACACTTGTAAACATCTGGGATCATTCCATAACACCTGTGATGATCATAGATGGTGTTCTTTAACTATAAATAAGACCTCATGTTGAACCATTTCTTTACACACTTCAATTTATCACTTCTCCTCTCAAATTCTGGGATTCCTGATCATAAGGAAGCTCATTCTAAGTTGAAAAGATTGCTAGGACCCTTTGTAAGTGTCTTAGCCCCCTCTTTAGTTTAGTTTTGTTAATTAAAAACCGAAAAGTCAAAGTTACGTAAAATGGCTTTGACTCTCGGTTTAAACTCAAATGGTCCAGCCATTGTTCGAGGCGAATATGGCTATGTGACCATAATTAGGTAGGTGTTAATCCCTTAAAAGGGCACCTCCTAATTTTCTCGTTTGCTTAGTTAATTGTCGGGTCAAACTATTTAATTAAAAAGTCAAACTGGTCAGACTAGTAAATAATAATCGAAACTAATAATGCAGAAGGTATAAACCATATTTTATCACTTAAATAACTTGGTAAATAATATTAGAACATGTCTAATCATTTTTAACCCGAAAATTCTGAGTTTAGGGTCGGTTGCCAACCGAAAGTCGCAAAAGCTTGACTTTTGCTTTGACTTTCAGTTCTGACCTGATTGAGCTTAATTCTTCCATGTTTTAAGCTTTCATTTGGACCATCTTATGTTGTAATATAACCCTCTGGAGTTATATTACCTGGTCATTAATATTTTGGATTATATGCTAGTTTCCGTTATTATGCTTATAATTGACCATTATGCCCTTTTTAGCCAAAAATGAGATTTTTGATAATGTGAGCATACAAATAGGTTAAGAACTGATATATAAGCATGTCTCAATTAATTTGACATGATTCTCTGGTTTCGAAACGATGTTATGCTAGATATCGTAACATTGAACTTTTTATTATTTAAAATACGCTATTATGCATAATGCATGTTTAAACATAGATTTTCACCCAAAACTCATTACCTACAGTTATGATATCATTTTTAGGAATTTTTGGAATATTGGGTCAGATTATAAACTGACCATATCATTGAGTTCTTGTATAAATTCCTTAATTGACGATAATGCCCTTTTTTACTAATAAAATGTGATTTACATATGATTAACATGCCAAACCTTTTTCTACTGATTTGATATGAAAAATAAAGTATTTTAAACACTCAAGGCTGATCAAAATCTCAGAATCACATAAACATTTCAAATATCGTCAATTATCGACTTTTACGCTAATTAGGTGCATAGTATGGTTTAAAACCATATTTAACACCTAAGACTTGTTACCTACTGAATTTATAAATAAATTTTAATATTTTTATAGTAGGTATAAGTCATGAACTCAGATTTCCAATTATGTCTTTAAAAGCATATGTGAAATGACCAAAATACCATTTCGGGGCATAGTTTGGCCAAAAATGGTAAATCTCACATATGAATGATTTCCTACTGTTTTAATACCATAAAATAAATATTTTTACTGAATACTTTAGACCAGAATTTCAGTTTACTTTAAAACCTCTTTTATAAATATTAAAATGACCAAAATGCCCCTACGGGACTTAAATTGGTTTTAAATACTTTTGGGCATATATGTTTACATCCTACTGATGTATTAACATATCTTAAGCATAATAACATATGAGACTTGTATATGGTTCATTTGGTTACCCGTTATGCATTTATGCGTTCGGTTCGGTTTATGTAACTAGTTTACATGAATTAGCCGAAATGGGTTTAACCTTTTCATTAAATCTTCAAAATCCAGAATGTGTTTAGTTTACCCATATTATACAAGTATCCAAACTTGTCGGGTCTAAATCACATTCTATTCCGGTCTCTGCTTAATCTAGCGTTTCGAACCGTAAAGTATATTTCAAACTAACCGGTCTAAGTCTTTGACTTGAATAAAGACCCGTTAGTATCCTAATAGGTTAATAAACCTTCCATACAGATTGAGTAGCTTCGGTAGAAGGTATTTACATAAGGCTTTAGGAAACATACGGCTGAGTTACATGCTTACACATCTAGCTCTAGTAAATACTTTTAACTTATTTTCCCTTATACTGGCTTGGGATACGGTATTATATTAATACCGCTTGGTCGGGTATGGAATCATTTAATCGGATTATGATTAATAAATTTGCATAACCCGTTTTAATCTGTTTTGTTTGATAACCTAAACATTAGGGGTTAATACGACCGTGTCCTGGATATCCTCGACTCATTTCATTTGAAAATGGCCACGACCTATGCACGGGGTGTAGGCATACACCTGACAGATGCAAATGCTAAATAACCCACATGTTGGGGATAACTCCTTCGTGGGTTTTATAAGTGGTGAGTCGGTTAATCATGACCGGCTTCCAAACCGGCCCCATATGTATGACAAACATGTAAAACTGTATACAAGATTTTATTAAAGATTGTCCCAAGTTATAAATGGATTTGTGCCTTGTGCACTTAAATCAATTTTCATAAACTCTTTTCAAATGAGTCAGTTAATTGTATTTACCAGTGAAAACTTATGTATTTTCCAAAGACTAAGTGACAGGTACCTCTCAAAATTAGGCTGGAGCTACTTGGTGTCAAATAAGAGGATCTTGCAAATCCTTAGATGCCTGAAGTCTGTTATTTCAGTTTTCTTGTATTTTGTTTTTATGATCCGCCTTTGGATCTCTATTACAACCAGTCTGTATATTCTTTTATTTGTACACTCGGACTTTATGGTTTGTAATAGTAATTATCTACCAAGCCTTCCGCGGTGTTATTATATTGTGTATATTGACTATGATGATATCAACTACGTCACGATACTCCCCGCCGGGCCCACCGGTAATATGTGGAAATATCGGGGTGTGACATGTATGGGAAGCTAACCTTCCAAGCAAGAAATTAGGTGCAACTATTGAACAGTTGTCACCTGGTAATGATGGAATCCTTAGATTAAATGGTAGAATCTGGGTTCCTATTCATGGAGGACTTAGAGATATAATCCTCCAGGAAGCTCATAACTCCAGATACTCAGTTCACCCTGGGGGCGACAAATGTATCAAGATTTAAAGGCAAACTATTGGTGGATGGGTTTGAAGAAATCCATAGCCACACACGTAGCTAAATGTCTGACGTACGCACAGATTAATGCCGAACATCAAAAGCCGTCCGGATTACTTCAGCAGTTAGAACTTCCCACATGGAAGTGGGAGATCGTAACCATGGATTTCATTACCAAGTTACCAAAGATAAGGCATGGAAATGATACAATATGGGTCATAGTTGACAGACTGACTAAGTCAGCTCATTTTTTACCCATCAAGGAGACTCATAGCTCCGATAAGTTAGCTCAGTTATATGTGGACGAGATTGTATCTCTCCATGGAGTGCCAGTATCTATTGTATCCAATAGAGATACTAGATACACTTCTCATTTCTGGAAAAGTTTCCAACAATCATTAGGCACTCGTTTGAATTTCAGTACTGCTTACCATCCTTAGACAGATGGACAAAGTGAGTGTACAATTCAAACGTTGGAAGACATGCTTCGCGCGTGTGTCATTGATCTAGGTGGTAGTTGGGATGACCACCTTCCCCTGATTGAGTTCTCCTACAATAATAGTTACTATACCAGCATTCAGGCTGCGCCTTTCGAGACTTTATATGGAAGAAAATGTAGGACGCCCGTCTGTTGGGCAGAAGTTAGAGAAGCTCAATTATCAGGACCTGAGATAGTCCTGGAAACAATGGACAAGATTGTCCAGATTTGTGATCGCCTAAAGGCTGCCAGAGACAGGCAGCAAAGCTATGCGGATAAGAGGCGCAAACCTCTAAAGTTTGAGGTAGGAGACAAAGTCTTAGGGGCTGTTTGGAAACATCTGAATGGTTAAGTGCTAAATGAATAAGAGGTCTGAATGGTTAAGAGACTCTGAACCAATAAGTGCTGAACCAGTAAAGTGCTGTTTGGTTGCACCTCTGAATGACTATGTAAAATGACATTTTTACCCCTCTGAACTACTTTGTGCTGAATGAAATATAGCTGTTTATTTAGTGCTTTGTACTGAATGATGAATAACTTAAAAAAAATACTTAACATAATAGAAAATCCAAGTTACACATAAATTCTTCAAAGTACATGGAAACATACTATAATCCAAATAGAAATTCATACTATTCGTACAATTTTAATTTGAACCATTTGATCATAGTTGACTAGCAATCTGATTACGTAAGGTATTCATATACTCAATGCCTTGTGAACCCTATTCTATGTCTTGAACGAACAGCCCATCACTCTCTCTACCTTGTATTTCGGAAAACAAAG
Organism: Helianthus tuberosus; assembly: GCA_030545235.1. NCBI lineage: Eukaryota > Viridiplantae > Streptophyta > Magnoliopsida > Asterales > Asteraceae > Helianthus > Helianthus tuberosus. The sequence goes on from CM060374.1 coordinate 36,137,965, forward strand.
TGTTCTCGTCGTAGTCCATAAATAATTGATCAGGAATATTGCATTTCCTTATAAAATTATGGACGGCGTAACAAGCAATCACGATGTCTCTTTGTATTGGAAAAGAAAAGAGAGCCATTTGCTTTAGGATTGGGAATCTTGCCTTCAAAACACCATATGAGCGCTCAATAACATTTCTCAGTTGTGCGTGTGCATGATTGAATTTATCTTCCTTAGTTAATGCAAGATGTCATCAAAAATCGGCTAACCAATACCTCGTATTACGGTAGGGAGTCATAAATCCACGTGTGTTGGTGTATGCAGCGTCGCAAAGGTAATATTTATCTGTAAACGTTAGTATCAGAACTATTACATAAAAAGCACATAATGTATTGAATAATCAGTGTTAAGAATGGAAAAAACCTGGTGGGGGAAAGGAAAGCCGGAAGTCTGGTTAAATGCTACTTCTTTTAAAACTCGTGAATCATGTGCAATGCCCTCCCATCCGGCCCATACGAACGTGAATATCATATTGAAATCACAAATTGCTAGTACATTTTGAAAGCATTCACCTTTTTCCTCTTCCCCTATAACGAGTCTGTTGATCAGCAGGCACGATTGCATGTACAAGAGTGCCATCTAACGCGCCTATTGCTCCAGAAAATATTTCTTTTAGCTTTCTATGCCGTTCTGATGTATTGGCGTTTGCATTGGAAGATGTTGGAACTATAACTTCTCTTGCGAAATTCATCATTACCCTTAACACCTCGTGAAAACATCTATGAATCGTTTCAGTCGAGTTTTGAAACCTTCGCTTAACTATTCGAAAACGTTCATTATGTCCTATGACCATAAAAAACATAGCCAACTTTTCTTCAAAGCTTATGTACTTACTACTTTGCAACCAAATTTTTTGTTTAAAATGGTTGCACAAAAGTACAAATGCCTTACGTGAAAGACGCATCATCTCATGACATTGTGTAGAAGATCCATGCAACAATTCTTGTGTGTATGCATGACCGGTCAATGCCGAATTCAGATCTTTTTTCCTTTTATTACCTTTTGAGCATAACGATGCCACATGGCATAAAAGGATAAAGAAAACTAAAATCTCATCATCCGAATCCATACGAAAGCTGTCATAAAAATTCAAACACACATAAGTAACAAATAGTTTCAACAAAAGCCATAACAATAGTTCAACAAAAGCCATAACATTAGTTCAACAAAAGCCATAACAATAGTTCAACAAAAGGCATAGCAATAGTTCAACAAAAGCCATAACATTAGTTCAACAAAAGCCATAACAAACAGTTTCAACAACAGCCTATTAGAACATTCCGTACTTCGCTCTCGCGTTCTTAACCCATAGCTCGCAACTCTGCGGCTTCAGTTGCAACCACACTTTCCTAACATCAGCACTTTCACCAAAAAGCAAAAGCGCTGTTTGATGTCTTGCATCTGATTCTTCCCATCCCATTGATTCCAACTTCTCCATGTATGCATCAATATCATTAGAGAGTTCATGTTTCTCAATCAATATCTTTGCCACCTTGGTAATGCAATCCCTAACTTCTAGTAGAGCTGAATCTTCGGATGACTTTTCCTTTCGTTTATCCCTTTTTTTTAGACCTAACAGTTGATTCGTCACTAACACCTTGAGTCAGGGGCTCCTGCTGAGTACACTCGAAAACATCTTCAATGCCATTTAAATTTTGCTAAAACACTTCCTCATTAGGGTGAGGAAGTGTAGAAGATTGCCCCCAACTATCAAAACCAGTCGAAGTTGTTGGTGCACACATCTGTCGACTTCGTCTTATATCGAGTCTTGAATTCGTTGCGGATCTGAACAAGAATGATGTCAAGTTCGCATGAATGTTCAAACGAAGTGAATGTTCAAACGAAGTGGATGTTCAAACGAAGTGGATGTTCAAACGAAGTGGAAGTTCAAACGAAGTGGTCACTTCATACGAACTGGGGTTTGTCCAGTTCGTATGAAGCTCAGACGACCTGGTCTCCCTATAAATAGGTCATGTTGTCATTTCATTTGTAACTTTTGCATTTCCGGTAGCGAAGCTCTGCCGAGGTATCTCCAGACCGTGTAACACTTTCATATCAATACAAGAGATAATTAAACTACTTTCAAGTGTAAATCAAGCTGATTCAAAACCGAAACGTCTGTTTCCGCCTCTTGTTTTGGTCTAGAACACTTCTGATCGACTCATATAGGTCGTTTCTCGATCCTACAAGTGGTATCAGAGCTCAGGAGGAAGAGTTCTACCGATTCAGCTTGTTTTTCATAAAAAATTCTGACTTCTACTCATATTCTTCACATTTTTCAAAAATTAAACGAGTTTTAATGGATAAAATGGCTTGAGTTTGGAGTATATCGTGCGAAACAGTGTTTTAATCAATTTGTGAAAGTTTCAAATCTTAAAACAAATTATACATCATTGTGTTCGGAATTCATAGTAGAACAATCCTTGAACTTATCAGATTCTAATTCAACCGAAAACGTGATCATATTTGGCAAAATAACATCAGATCGTTTGAACAATGGTTCAGTTCGTTTGAGTCTTTGAATCCAGTTCGTCTGAAAGGTCACACGGAGTGGCCAGTTCGTATGAAAAAGGATCAGTTTGCGTGGTATTATTAGTTCACTTCGCTTCAAAATCCAGTCCGCATAAGAGTCAAGTTCGTCTGAATTTACCTCGTTTGAACCTTAGATCGTTTAAATCTCAGGTCGTCTGAATCACAGTTCGTCTGAAGTCGTCAGTCCGTTTGAAAGCTTTTCAGTTTAGTTTGTTTGAACTTCAGTTCGTTTAAGAGATTCAGTTCGTTTGTTCTTCGTTCAGGTCGTCTGAAACAGTTGATCAGGTCGTTTGTATAATCACAGTTCGCCTGAGGTTGTTTAGTTCGTTTAAAAAGATCTCAGTTTGTTTGAGGGAGTTTTCTGTGTGAAGTGGATTTCTGAATTCAACCAGTTTCATATAATCGGTCCAATCAAGTTAATTAGTTATCTGAACTATCACGTGGTTCTAGTGAGGTTTAATTGTTTCAATTAGTGTGATCCAATGGGAATTGAGTAATATCAAATTGACAGCCCACTACATATTATCGATTAAGTGTGTCAACCCACTAGGTTGAACGGCCTAATCAGTTTTGAGTGAAACATAAATGATGACAGCTTAGTGGGTGTTTGGTCAAATTGTATTTTGTGAGGTCATTTAAACAGTTGTCGGCTTAGTGGAATTTAAGGTCAAATTAAATCATCTGATTGCATGTGATATAGTGAAATGTATATAAGCATTTAATAAGTGTCAGTTTGCATGCAAAGGATTAAAAAGATTGTCGGATATTAAATGTGAATGTGACGTTGACAAGTTGCATGTGTGAACCACTTTCATAAGATTGTTTGAGTTAGTTTGAGTTCACATGAATTGAATTTTTATACAAGTTTGATATTTGATCAGTTCACACAAAGTGAACTTTGTTTCACACAGTTTGAATTTGATCCCAGTTCACAAGAGGTGGTTCAGTCTGTTTGAATTCAAATTTGTTCCAGGTCGTGTGGTTTAGCTAGGTCATTGGAAAAGATCGTTTGAATTTGATCCAGGTCATAGCAGTCCGCACAGTGTGTCAACCTTCAGTTCGCACAGAAAATTCACCAATTCGAGTACCAGTCTTATTCTGTTAATTGATAAGTCTTTAAACTGATTGTGTTTTGTTTGTTTGCCGAGGTGATACAGGTGTGTTACGAGGAGAACCAGTTTGTTTGAAAGCTTGTTCGAGAAATTTTTCGATTCCGAATCATGGATACCGAGTTCTACAACGCGTTTGCAACACCGTCTGGTCCATCTACCATTGCTCAGAACATGAATTTGGAAAATGAGACGGGAACCACCCAAAAGCCCCCGAAATTGATGAGTATCGAAGAATATTATGGATGGAAAGATAGATTCGAGAATTGGGTTCAGGCAAACCATCTGAGATCATGGGAGTGTATTTTGAAGAAATATGTTTTGCCACAGACTGATTTGAAAGTTGACAAGAAAATATCTGAATTTAGTAATGAAGAACGTGATATGTATAGAGCCGAAAAGATGATGATCAGTCTGCTTCAACAAGCTATCAAAGAAGACATTTTCATTCTGCTACAGCATGACAAAACTGCAAAGTCAATCTGGGATGCACTTAAAGTCAAATTTGAGGGTAGCGAGAAAATGATTAAAAGCAAGAAGGCATTGTTAAAGAAAGAGTTTGATCTGTTCAGCAGTCTACTGGGTGAAGACACAAAGAAGCTGATTGAAAGATACTGTCACCTTGTGCGATCTATGTCAATGCTTAGTATAAAAAAGGAGTCTGAAGAGTGGGTAGACAAATTAGCTGATGCGTTACCGCAAAAAGAGTGGGGAACTTATTTGATGATTCTGAAAAACACAGGGGTTTATGATGGGTTATCAATTGGTGAGTTTATTGAAAAGATTGAGGGTCAAGATTTGGAACAGCAGAAGATCGCTAGGATGAACAGTCCAAGTGGTCAACAGGATGTAAAGATGTACTACAAAGGTAGTATTCCGGTTCCAGAAGCTGAGAGAAGTCTGAAAATCCAGACTGTTTTTAGTGCTGGAGATTCATCGGAAAAAGCTGATCAAAGTTCAAACAAAAGCAGCAGTGGTTTTTCATTATATCCAAGTGTCAATCCAAAGAGTTCATCAGAAAGCTTTCAGTCTCAAAGCACAAAAACAGGAAATGGTTATGTGATTCAGTGCAACATCGCTCTAAATCTTCCAGAAGGTCAAAGTTTTTCAGAAGACACTGCTAAAGACCACATGGTTCTACTTGGTTCTGTGTTGTTATCGTATGAAGGTCTAGTTGCAGGTCGGATCGGAAATCCCATGCTCACCAAAGAGGATTACGATCAAATAGACGCAGAAGAGATGGAACTGATGGACATCAAATGGTGTCTTGCTAGTGTTCTTAGACGTGCTGAAAAATTCAAAACGATTACCGGGAGAAATGACTTTCTTGATGCTCATGTATCTACTTTAGGTTTTGATAAATCTAAAGTTACTTGTTTTCGTTGCAGGGAGAAAGGCCATTTCAAACGGGAGTGCAAGAACAGGGAAGCTAGTGGCGCTCAGAATCCATTTGGAAAAGACGACTACTACCGGAAAGCCATTTATCAGCAAGTTGGTCAGTCACAAGACTCACAAACGGCTCATGGTAGAAAGATTGAGGATTCAAAGAGAGGATGTATGGTAGATTTCAACTGGAGCAACTATATATCTCCTGATAGCAAAGCATGCATAGTAGATCAAGATGATGAAAGGCTACCTGAAGGTTTCAACTGGGATATGTTTGTTGATGAAAAGGGTGATTTCAAAGCATTCATTGCAAAGATTGTTAGAGAACCAGACATGTTTGCCACATGGATGAAATCTATTGGTGAGACAGTGAAAAGTGTGAAGGAACAGTCTGTTACATCTGAAGAAAGCTCAGAAAGTGCAGATGAAGATTCACTAAGTGCAGATGAGAGTGTGCAAAATGATATTACTTCAGAAAAAGAAGTTGTATTTGATCAAACACTGTCTGATTCTGGTGTATCAGATGCTGATTCTGAAAAATCTGTACAGTTTGATCAGTCACCAGTTGATAGTAGCAGTGATGATGAGGAAGAGAAACATATAAATGTTGCAAAATTTCATCTTTCTCCTGAAAGTTTTCATTTCTATTTTGCAGATCGCTTGGAGAAGCTGAAAGAGAAACGAGCTGCAAAAGAACATAAGGATTTGAAGATTGAAAGTGATGCTGAAAAGAATGAAATTGTTCAAACTGAAGAAGTTAAAGTTGTTGCTGGAGAAAAGGTGACTGAAACTGAGAAAGTGAAAGAAGAAGAAAAGATGGTTGAAGTGGTAAAGACAATTGAGATTGAGAAGATTGTTGAAGTTGTAAAGCCTTGCGAGAAGTGTTTGGAAGCTTGCAAGGAATGTGCAACAAAAGATGAGATAATTGCTGAGTATGAGAAGAAGAAAGAGCAGTTATTGTTCAACCTCAATTATGTGAAAGAATCTTATGATGTTTTGAACAAAACAGTAACTAGTCTCCAAAAGACAAATTCAGAAAGAGAACAAGCACTTACGATGATGAATGCTGTGATGATGACAAAACAGAAAGCCATCAACTTTTACATCGAAGAGAGTGCTAAATGGAAGCAAGAGTTGGAGACAGAGAAGATTGAGAATGAGAGAATTAGACGTTTATTACAAAGTTATTCTAGTTCTGATTATCTCATTGATCGTATTTACCCAACTGTTGCAGGTATGGAAGTTTTTCAAGACGAGAAGCCAAAGGAAAAGAAAGATAGTGGTAAGAAACCGACTGTTAGCTATAACAAGTGTCCGCCTCCAATTTGGGAAGGGTATTCTCCTAGAAAACCAAACGAGGAGCAACTTGAAAAAGCAGTCAATATAAAGCTAAAAACCGACACAACTGACGTTTTACCAGATAACATTGATGTCACGTTTACTTCGTCTGATACTGATCATGAGTCTGAGTTAATCAAAAAGGTGGTCGATCAGGTGTTGGATACTGAAGAGGAGCCTGAGTCAAAGTCTGAGTCTGGAGGGTCAAATTCGTCAGTCAACAGTCAAAAGTTGTCGGTTAAACGGTCTTACAGTAAAGAATTTTTATTATCAAAAGCAAATTTGGATGATGAAACATTTGAAGTTGCATACACTTTAAATGATTCTGACAAATTATACTCTGACAAAGAGTTTCCAATAAGAAGTGTTCGTTTTGATATGATCAAAAAGGTTTTCAAAATGACAGAAATTAATATTTCTGAAATAAAAGATTTAAATCTTACTGAAAAACCTAAAAAGTACACTTCAAGAGTTCAACAACGTCAAAACAAGAAAAAGGGTTACAATTCTGGTTCTGGTTTTCAAAAGAAAACTAACCAAAATCGTAGCTTCAAAAAGAAAGGCTTAGGTTTTATTCCACCTAAAAATTATAAAAATGATAAATATGTTCGAGATTTTAAATCAAAAATGACATATGTTGCAGGAAATAGTCATGAAGAAGAAGCAAAGAGCTCATTCTGGAGACAGTCAAATCAAGAGTTTCTTGCTGAAAAGAAGAAGAATGGAACTGAAGTTTGTCACTCAAAGGAAACTCGAATCTGTTACAAGTGCAATGAAGCTGGTCATATTGCATGGAACTGCCAGAAAAATGCCAAGTCAAAACAGGGAGTTTCTAACAAGTTGAAAGGAAAAGTTGTTGATAGTGAACCACCAACCGAAAAATTTAAATTTTTTGAAAACTCAACTTATGAGGTTGGTGAATGTTCTAAAAAGAATTTTTACAAAAAGAATGCAAAAGACAACCAAGTGTGGGTTGTTAAGAAAGACGATGAGAAAGTCGGCGATGAATCTGGTTCCACAAAGCCAGAAGAGTCACAGGTTGAGATGAAAATTTCAGTGAATGATGATGAGTTTCCATCACTGAAATTTGAAGAAGTTAAACAGAAAGTTGGTAAGGTTGATATCTCGAATCAGTTTTACAACGAGAAAACTAAGTTTGATGTCGAGAAAACATTTAATGGAAGTGTTAAGAAAATTTTTGGGAAAATGTTGAATGGGAAAGTAAAGGGGGTTAAAGATTTTTATGCAACTAAAAAGGCAACTTACAACCCTACTGCGCAAGAACTAAAAGCCATCAAGTCTGAAAAGACTTGGATGGAAGTCTGTTTCCCTTGAAGTCTTAGGACTTTGCCGGAGATCCCAAGTTTGTAATCGTGGATCAGGAATCGGCATCTTTCTTGATAATTGTTTTTGTAATTGAATTTTAAAATTGTTTAATTTTTACAGGATAAGTGTGAATTGCCGGAGCATCCAGGTTGGTAAGTGTGAAGCAGGAATCGGCATCTTGATTGGTAAAATGGTTTGTGTAGAGGTTTATTCCTACATAGACTTATATGTTGTAAATATATTTTGCAAGAGGTACAGAGGTTGCATACATGCAAGTGGTAAATCAGGGACATTAAGTTGTACTTGATCTACTACAAGTAGTTAAAAGTAGACAATTTGATGAACCACACCCCTAATCTACAAGTGGTAAACTTAACAAAACTTATTTTCCGGAAAAATCATTTTGGTTAAAACAAACTTAAGTGTTTTGAAATCATAATGAGAAAATAGTTTTGTGAAAGGGGGAGTTCTGATTGTTTATGCCAAGTGGATGGCGATTTGAAGCGATTTGATATCGGTTGTCATTTTTTTTGTATAGTTTATTTTCAATTTTTCTAAATTGTGTTTGCATTTTAGGGGGAGTAAGAAATTTTAGAAAATACAAAAACATTTGAAAATTTGAAAAAGAAAAAAAAACATGATAAAATGAAAAATGAGTTTTTGTTGCATATAAGAGGAAATGATAGTACATCAGTGGACGATCACAACATGCTAAAGAATTGGAAAGTCAAATGTGATAAACGGTCTCACTGATGATGTGCCAGTAGGTTTTTGCACATTTAGTAGATTGTGACGAGATATAAATCTAAATTTCAAACTTGCTTATATCGTGGGGAAACATCTCTCGGATATATGGGTAACCCCCGAAATCTCGTTTGAAAGGTCTCATAATCTGATATACTAGGTCTTTATACTCAGTGATATCTGGGGTATTATTCCGGGACTTCTGCTGAACGGTAGTTCTGACCTAGTCCTCGAATAATACTTTTCGCAAATGCTTGAAACATAGCATAAACCCTCAGCATGCTGATGAAACAATAAAATTGATAGTCGCTGCTGTTGTAGCTAAAAGATCCTCTAAAGGGGACATTCCTTAAAGTCGAAGCTGATATCTCTCTGCGTATACGGAAGTATCGACCTGAGATCCCTCGGCCCTCGCATTACCTAATTTATATACAGATATCATTGGTGTCATAATTACCTGTAAGACTGATTATTGGGATCTGGATACGGGAGTATATTCTGAGGTGGAACACGCGATTGAGTTTAAGTATCTAAGACATTAATCCGTATCTCGAAACAGTTGAACTTTGTGTGAGAATTTAAGTGGACCAGTATACTGACAATCTAAGTGAATTGTTTAGAACTTAAAATGAAATGAAGCTTAACGGTGTTGTTGATATGTCTCAGAAACTGATATGATCCTCTTTCACAAACTCACAAAAATAGTGTCTGTAAATATTTCTTTACTGCATTTTCTTTACATTAAAAATTTCAAAAAGATTTTGAGTGTGTTTTAGCATAAACTTTTGAAAAAGTTAAAAAGATTTTCGACAACTGATGTTGGAAAGCTAATTTTCAAAGTTCCAAGTGCTAAACATGATGACATTTTTGTGAGGGGGAGTGTGTCTTAATCAGCAAATGTGTTTTGACAATCAACAAGTGGTTCATCATAAAGAAAGTAGTTAGAGGGAGAGTTGTTGTTGGTGCACATGTTTATCAAAGAGAATTAGTGTTGGTGCACTTAATTTGTTAAAGTCATAAAACTTATTTCTGGGTTAAGAATGTGCAGGAAGTGCCAGGTTTCAGATTCTGAAGACAAAGAAAGTCAGACTACGATCCTGAAGCAGATGATGCTGAAGAACTAAAGGAATGCCAGCACATTGTTAAGGGGAGTCTGTTGATGCTGATTGAAAGAGTGAAGCCCAGAGACTGATAAAGATTGAAGATTGTGAAGACTCGACACTTAAGACTCGTCAACATCTGAGGGGGAGTCTGTTGGTGCACACATCTGTCGACTTCGTCTTATATCGAGTCTTGAATTCGTTGCGGATCTGAACAAGAATGATGTCAAGTTCGCATGAATGTTCAAACGAAGTGAATGTTCAAACGAAGTGGATGTTCAAACGAAGTGGATGTTCAAACGAAGTGGAAGTTCAAACGAAGTGGTCACTTCATACGAACTGGGGTTTGTCCAGTTCGTATGAAGCTCAGACGACCTGGTCTCCCTATAAATAGGTCATGTTGTCATTTCATTTGTAACTTTTGCATTTCCGGTAGCGAAGCTCTGCCGAGGTATCTCCAGACCGTGTAACACTTTCATATCAATACAAGAGATAATTAAACTACTTTCAAGTGTAAATCAAGCTGATTCAAAACCGAAACGTCTGTTTCCGCCTCTTGTTTTGGTCTAGAACACTTCTGATCGACTCATATAGGTCGTTTCTCGATCCTACAGAAGTAGATCCTTCAAACAGTTGTACACAAAGCTCCGGGTAAGATAGGGGTACTCTTCTCAAGGTTTCTACGTATTTGTTGGACTGTGGGAAAAAATATTATAGAATACTATAAGATTTTTGAAATGTAATAATAACCATTACTTAGGAAAAAAAATACCTTAATCTCAATTTCCCATTCTTCTTCTGATAAGTTAAATGTGTTCGTTATGGGATCATAAACATTACCGGTTTTGCTTTTAAGCTTTAACCATGCCGCAAATTTTGATTTTGTATAATCATAACGATTCTTCATTTGCTTTTGATCCACTACGAAATTGTGTTCTATTTTCAACTTTTCACCTACATTCTTCCATGAGTGTGGTTTAAGACTGCTCCTTTCACGTCCACGAAGTCTGATTTCTTGAAGACATGTTTCCAGAAATGTTTTCTCAACACCCTCTAGGTTCCAATTAGTCCTACCCCTTTTTTGTGCCATTTCTTTGAACAATTCAAAACACACAAAAAATAGCTGCTTAATACAAACCATACCATTAAACATCACAATATCGTATCACTAAACTATCACATCTTGCTTCAAAATATCGTATCACAACAAATGCTTCAATACCATTAAACATCACAATATCTACAAACAATACCATTAAACATCACAATATCGTATCACAATATATGCTACAAAACCAAATTCAAACTATACTTCACAAAGATATAGCACCAAACATACAAACAATACCTTAATCGATAGCTTCAAACAGAACATATAGAACCAAAATCAAATTTAAAATCAAATATATAGCACGAAAATCAAATTTAAAATCAAATTCAACATCAAATTCAAACTCAAACAGAACATATTATTATTCAGTTAACATTAACTTTAGGCTACAATAAAAATCACTAATGTGCAAAATTTTCAACAACAGGATGATGACAAAATGAAGCTGGCACAACAATTTACTTTTTTGAATCCTAAACTCCAAGGTCCAACAATTTAATTTTTTATTTATTAATCTTGTGAGTGGAGATTAATCAAATGAAGATGATGACAAAATGTAGCTGGCACAAGCGTGACATCGGATAAGAGATAAAATCGAATAACAAATGAATAAAAGCAAAGGGAACAGAGATATATTAAACAATTATAGGTGTCTGTTTGTACCTTATAGTTGATTGTGGAAGAAAGTCGACGGTGCAGAGTGGAGGAGATCGACGGTGAAGAAGGCCGGCCGTGGAGATGGCGGCGCGAGTGGAGAAGGCCGTTGGTGAAGAAGGTCGCCGCTGCAGAGTCGACCTCCGATTAAGGGGGAGGGCGCTGCAGATTGGAGGAGCTGGATGGTGGAAGAAAATGAGGGGAAGTGCGGCTGTGTGTTGAAGAAGAGATGTGTCTAGGGTTAAAGGGTATACATGTAATAATTTCTATTCAGATCTCAAAATTGTCTGAACCATTCAGCTCTGAATGGATTCATTAAGAGGTCCTTTTTTTGGTCAAACAAACACCTTGCCTCTGTCCGATTCAGAGGCTTGACTCTTAATGGGGCCATTCAGACCTAAACAAACAGCCCCTTACTAAAGGTATCACCTTGGAAAGGTGTGATGCATTTTGGTAAGAATGGCAAACTAAGCCCAAGGTATATTGGACCATTCGAACTCATCGAATGTGTCAGGAGTGTAGCTTATAAGCTAAACTTACCTTAGGAGCTTAGTGGAATTCACAATGTGTTCCACATCTGCAACTTAAAGAAATGTCTAGCTGATGAATCGCTAGCAATGTCTCATAAAGACATGTAGATAGATGAAAGCCTGAGGTTTGTTTAAAGACCTATATCGATCGAGGATCGACATGTTAAAAAGCTCCAAAGGAAGCATGTACCAATTGTGAAAGTAAAAGAGTCAACATGCTCCAAAGGAAGCATGTACCAATTATGTGAAGACACGTGTTCTAAACCCTAAATTTATAAAAAAAAAAACTGACTTTGAAGGACTAAATTTGACAAACAATGAAAAGATGTATGTGGAGGAACTAAAAGAGTCAACATGCTAAACTTGTGCCTCTGAATGACCTTACACGATATTCGTATTCTTAAACAAGTAAAATATTGGGCATGAGAAGCCATTTGTGAAAGAAATCGAAAGTTTACAAGACAAAGGGGTTAAACATCTCAACATGTTAATTCTTACCTCTGAGTGACCTTTTAACGTACCCGAGGCTTCGTAATGTTCAATTATACTTCCGAGAATACTTGATATTAATTTCGAAAGGTTTCGGTACTATTATACGATAAGTTGTGCAAGATTTCAAGAAGAAGGGTTAAAAGCGTCAACGAGAGAGACTAGTGCCTTCGGGTGATCATTTAACGAATCCGCGACCTAACGGTGTTGGGTTATACTCTCAAGAACACTTACAACTTAACTAGAAGGGTCAAATGTGCCAATCATGAAAGATACCTTGAATTAAAAGGTTAAGGGACTGAAAGTGTCAAGTTTCAAACTTGAATTGCTGAAACATTAGGGGCTCGCGCTGCGCGACACCCTCCTCTGTTTGCTGTCGCGTGACGCGACGGGTTGATTTCGACAGAATGGTTGTGACACCTGCAGGTTTCTTCTTCCTTGGCCTCCAAACATACCACCACTCACAAGAATTTGAAACTATGGATTCTCAAATGGTTTTTAAAAACCTTGGACACCTGGAGTCATCTAAGAACATCATAAAACACCTGGGATGATCTTGGGAAGGCTCCATGCACTATAAATAGAACCCTCTTGTTGCCTTCATTCCTTACACCATTTAAAATCTCATCTCTTCTCTCTTGCTTAAGCATTCTTGAGCATTCTTGAGGTTCCTAATAAAAAAGGAAGCTCCCCTGAGTTCATGTATCGAGCTAGGACCCTTTGTAAGTGTCCTTAGCCACTCTAGTTCGGTTTTTATGCGTTTAAAGACCAAAAGTCAAAGTTGCCGCAAAACGGCTTTGACTTTCGGTTTAGACCTAAACGGTCCAGCCATTGTTCGAGGCGAATATGGCTACGTGATTGTAATTAGGTAAGTGTTAATCCCTCAAAAGGGCACCTCCTAATTACCCCGTTTACTTAGTTAATTGTCGGGTCAAAGTAATTAAATAAAAAGTCAAACTAATTATATTTTTAAATAAAAATCAAATCTGATATTGTGGAAGTTATAAAACATGATTTATCACTTTAATAACTTAGTAAACATTATTAGAACATGTCAAAACATGTTCAACCCGACAATTCTAAGTTTAAGCTCGGTTCGCAACCGAAAGTCGCAAATTCTTGACTTTTTCTTTGACTTTCAGTTCTGATCCGAAATAGCTTAATTCCTTTATGCATTAAGGTTCTATTATGACCATATAATGTTGTATAACCCTCTGAGGTTATATTACATGGTCACTTAGTAATCTAAAAATGAGGTTTTTAATATAAATAAACATGCAAACGGATTAGGTACTGATTAGTAAGAATAATTAGATTATGTTGACACTTAAATTCTAGTCATAAACTGAAGTTTTGCGATTAATCGAAAATAATGCTTTTGTAAGGACTAAAATGCCCTTGGGCATGCAAATCAAGCTTTTATTATAATTTTGAAACAAAAATCTCTACATAGTGTTCTGATATCATTTTTAGCAATTATTGGAGTGTTGGGTCTGATTATATACTGACCTAACCTAGAGTTCTTGCATAAAGTATATAAATGACGATAATACCCTTTTCTCAAATAAAATGAGTTTTACATATAATTAACAAGAAAAACCTTTTTCTACTGAGGTGTTATGAAAAATAAAATATTTTGACCATTCAAAGCTGGTCAAAATCTCAGAATCGCTTAAACTTTGGAATTTATCGTCAAATATCGACTTTTACGCTAATAAGGTGCATAGTATGGTTTAGAACCATATTTAGCACCCAAGACTTGTTACCTACTGATTTTATAATTGATTTTAAATATTTTTACAGTAGGTATAAGTCTTGAACTCAGAATTCCAATTAAGTCCCTAAAGGCATATGTAAAATGACCAAAATGCCCTTTCGGGGCATAGTTTGGCCATAAATGGTAAATCACACATATATATGATATCCTACTGATATAACATCATAAATTAAATACTTTTACAGAATGTTTTTTATCAGAACTTCAGTTTACCTTTAAACCCCTTTTATAAACTTCAAAATGACCAAAATGCCCTTATGGGGCGCCTAATTAGATTTTAAAATCTTTCTGGGCATACATGTTGATATCCTACTGATGTCATAACATATTTTAAGCATAATAACATATGGAACTTTTATATGACTCATCCGGTTACCCGTTATGCTTATACGCGTTCGGTTCGGTTTATGTAACTAGTTTGCATGAATTAACCGAAACGGGTCTAACCTTATCATCTAAACCTCAAAATCCAGAATGTATTTAGTTTACCCATATTATACAATTCTTCATACTTGTTGGGTATAAATAACATTCCATTCCGGTCACCGCTTAATCTAGCGTTTCATACCGTAAAGCATCCTTAAAACTAACCGGTCTAAGTCCTTGACTTAAATAAGACCCGTTAGTATCCTAATAGATAAATAAAACCTTCATTTCAGATTAAGTAGCCTCAGTAGAAGATACTTGCATAAAGTCTTAGTAACATACGGCTGAGTAACATTTCTTGCATTATTAACTCAGGTAAATACTTTTAACTTATTTTCCCTTATACGGGCTTGGGATACGGTAAATTATTACCGCTTGGTCGGGTATGGGATCATTTAGTTGAATTGTGATTTTATAAATCCGCATAACCCGTTTTAATATGTTTTGTTTGATAACATAAACATTGGGGGTTAACGACCGTGTCTTGGATATCCTCGGCTCATTTAAGTTATTAATGGCCACGACCTATGCACGGGGTGTAGGCATACACCCGACAGATGTAAATGCTAAATAATAAATTACCCACAAGTTGGGGATAACTCCTTTGTGGGTTTTATAAGTGGTGAGTCAGTTAATCATGATTGGTTTCTAAACCGGCCCCAAATGTATGACAAACATGTAAATCTGTATACAAGATTTTAAATGAAATTGTCCCAAGTTATAAAAGAATTTTGTGCTTCAAGCACCTAAACCAATTTTCATAAACACTTTTCAAATGAGTCAGTTAATTGTATTTACCAGTGTAAACGGACGTATTTTCCAAAGACTAAGTGACAGGTACCTCACGAAATAGGTTGGAGCTACTTGGCATTAAATAAGAGGATCTTGCAAATCCCTAGATGCCTAAAGTCTGTCGAACTCTGTTTTATGTATTTATTTAATGGTCTGCCTGTGGATCTCTTTTACAACCGCCTGTATATTCTTTCATTTCGTACTTTGAACATTTTGGGTTGTAATAGTAATTAAACTTCCAAGCCTTCCGTTATGCTATATTTGTGTCTAATTGTCTATGATGATATCAACTACATCATGATACTCCCCACCGGGCCCACCGGATTATGTGGAAAATATCGCGGTGTGACATGGACACCTATTATACCCGATTCCATGATTTCCATAACCATACACGGGTTCTCCAGTTTCTTCTTCGAAACCTGTTGGTTTTGGAATTATGTGATCTAAAACATGTGAAGCTATTGAATAACTTGTCAATTTTCGATCAATTCTCTTAGATTCTAGTTTTATTTTTTGCATTTCCTGTTTTAAAACATCGATTTCATCAAGATATTTGTTAATTGCCTTTTGTTTATCTACAACAGTTGCTTTTAACTTTTTAGTTGTTGCATTATTTATTTTGTTCTATTCAGTGAATCCTTTTTCTGTCTTTTGCAACTTATTGTAAGCAATTTCAATCTTTTTTAAATATACCAACATGCATTCAGTATGAACCCTTAAACCTATCATAGTCAACATCTTTTTCAACACAATTTGCACATGGAATTAAACATTTTTTACACTGAAACGGTTTTGATGGTTCAATTTTAACTTCAAGTTTTACTTCAGATGACTCAGTCTTTACCGAGTCAATTTTATTATCATTTTTAATCTCAGTTTTAGACTCAGACAACTCAGTTTTTACCTCTTTTAGTTGTGCCATCATGGCTTTCAGTGCCATTTCTTCCAATGATTTAGATTTGATTTCATTCAAGTTGATTACATCAGTGAATCTTCATCTTCCTCGTCAAATCTAACTTCTCCAAATGTAGCATTATTTGAGAAGAAACCTGCAAAATTTTCAACAATGTTAGGAGGAAAAACAGATTTAAAAATATCTTCTTGACAAATATAAAATCTCTCCTCCTCTTTGACAAAATTTGTCGGTTATGATTCAACGTTTTCTTCAGCAATTTTTGATTCAGCATCAATACCGACTTCCTGTTCTTTGATTTCAACCTCTGTTTTGATTTCTTCAATTTCTTCAACTTTTTCAACCACTACTTTAACATCTACTATTTCTTTTATCTCGGCCATCAATGCTAAACCCTTAGTTTTCTGCACAATTGAGTTCCAACGGAATCCTCCGTCTCCTTGAACAACCACCAAGGCTTTATCCTTTGGAGTAGAATTTGAAGAACTACTTTCTATTAGAATATTTCTTGAGTTTACAGATCAAGGACTTTGAGCTTGATTTCTTGGTTGGTTTTGGTGGCAGATGGCTTTCTGGTAATAATCACTATGACTCCCAAATGGGTTAACATTGTTGTCGACTTGCCTATTTGTGCATTCCCGTTTAAAGTGACCTCTTTCACCACACTTGAAACATGTCACCTTCGACTTATCAAAACCCAACTTTGTATTTGGATATGCTAAACTATTCTTTCATGTAATCTTCATGAATCTCTATGCCCTCATGATCACACTCGCTAAACACCATCGGATATCAATTAACTCCATTTCTTCTAGATCATTTCGGTTGTAATATTTCTTTGCTAGATTGTAGTTTCCAATCCGACCAGCTACTAATCCTTCATAAGATTGAAGTACCAAAGCTAAAAGGGCCATGTGTTCTTTGGCGTTTGATACAGTAACACCCTGAAGATTGCTAAGATTTACAGCAATATTGCACTGCAAATTCTCAGAAGATTGATTTTTATCAAGTTGTTGATTATAGCTTTGTTGAGACTGTGTTTACTGAATTGGTATTTATTAAAATTGTGAAGATTGTTGAGTTTGCTGAGATTGTTTACTCATAAAAGGTGCTTAAATACTTCCATACATTTGTTGTTGATTCACACTTATTCCTGAAATACTTCCATAATATGACTGTGAATTTTGTGTGATTCCCGAGCTATTCCCCATGAAAGAATTCCCAGCTGGATTGAAATGAGAAGAAGTATTTGCATTAAATGCAGTTTGAATCTTTGGACTTGCAAATTCAGATCCTTTGTAGTAGAGTTCAATAGCCTGAGGAACGACATTTGCTCTCATCTTTGACTTCTTTCTAAGTTCCAATTCATGAGCTTCCAGTTTTTCAACATAGGTACTAAGACTCATACTCCGTTAACCCATCTGTTTTGAATTTACAATCATTAAGAACATTACCTATATTGGGGTTTTGATTAATTGATTTCAAAAATAAGAAACTGATTAAGAAAGTTGTGATCAATATGAGAAAAAGCAACCCCACCCGGAATCCTGATTATTCGTTTTAACACAAAAACCTGTTTATAGATTCAAAACACCACATGGACATGGCCTTGGGATCAGAGGTGTGCAATAACCGAACCGTTAACCGAAACCGAATCGAAAACTGACAAAACCGAACCAAAATTAACCAAAACCGAATTAACCGAAAGTCGGTTAATGGATATTTTTTTACCATCGGTTAACCAAAATTAACCGAACCGAATCATTTATTTCTTTATATATTTCTAGCTTTTATACCTCTATTTCATGTAATAATACCTCTATTTCATTTATTTATGCCTTCATTTTATTTATTTATACATTCATTTCATTTATTTATACCTCCATTTTATGTATTTAAACATCTATTCATGCATTTATACCTCCATTTCATTTATTTATACATCTATTTCATGTATTTATACATCTATTTCATGTATGTATTCCTCCATTACATGTATTTCTAAGCAAAAAAAAATTAGCCATTGTTTGAATTGGTTATTAACCGAAAATTAACCGAACCGAACCGAAAATCGACAAATTAACCGAATTAACTGAACCGATTAACCGATGACTTCGGTTACGGTTACGGATAATGCTAATAATCGAACCGAACCATGCACACCCCTACTTGGGATTAATGAATTTGATTAATTTTTAGAGATAGTTTTTAAGATTCACCATGCAATCTAATAATCCGTTTAGTTATATCAATTACCCACCAATTTAACAACCTGCTAACAACGCAAGGAAGTTTCCAATACGCTTGATAAAACGACAAATAATTCAAATATAAAGAAACGTTGCACAAATCCAACACAAGTAGTCAAGATTTACCAGTTTAAGCGAATCCACAAAAAAAGTTTAATGTCAAAATTACAGAATCGTTCATCCGAGCGGGAGCTACAAGTGTTTTAGCCACTCATGCTTGTTATCGAAGCTTTAAACTTGATTGAGACATGGAAAACGGCCTTGAATGATGATGAGTGATGATAAGTGATGAATGATTGAGAATTGGTGATCCCTAAAATCAAATTTTTGACGTTTAAACAAGTTTCTCGACTTTAAGTCTTCCGCGCGTCGCGGAATAAACATGAGACACCCTCGCGTGTCGCGGGGGTCACTTTCTTGACCTGCACATTTTAATCAAACCGACATGATGTTGATTGCTTAGGCGGGTCGCGGAGAGAGAACCATGGTCTTGCGCGTGTCGCAGACCTTGTTCAGTTTATTTTCTTTTGTTTCGCTTACCGTATTTACTTGTCGATCCTACTTTTCAGCTTGCTTATCTCATTTAACCTTCGTTAACACCTACTTCATAGAAAAACACCCACATACAATAAATATCTAACACATATGATTTAAGATGTTTAACATACTAAAAACCGACGCAAATTACTATATAATACTACATATTTTAAGCTAACATCACATCCCCACACTTATCTTTTTTCGTCTCGAAAAAATTATCTACAATGGAATCACAATCAGAAACATCGGCATTCAATATATTCATTTAATTCATTAACAAATCAAATCAAACGTTAACCAAGATTGCAGGTATTTGATCCACCTAATCCCAACCGCCAGCTTCTAAGCCCTTAATCATGATCCGTTAAGTTCAGGTGCATTATTCATATATGGATCTCACACTCATTAGACTACAACGCCACTTAATCCCACTTCAAGCTTATAAGGTTAAAAGATAATATCTACCATCTTATATAAAAAACCTTTATGCAATTCCGATTAAACTTATGATGAATAGATGGATGATGTTGCGAGCTTTACATGTGTTGCTTATGATCAGTTTAGCGGACATACCCCACCCGAGTCACCATCCCAGTGGTTAATGCCATAAACTTCACATATTTTTCTAACTCCACCTAGCGGGTATAACCCACCCGAGTCACCATCCCAATGGTTAATACCATAGGTTTCGTTTTTTTTTTCTTTCTTTTTTTCTTTTCAAACATGTAGCTCAAATGAATGGATAGAATGTTATCTTTCGGGCACCACCTTGTTTCGGATTTGTTTTCATAAAAAGAAACAGGTGTGCTAATTTAATCAGAAAATCTTATAAGCTTTCTACTTATGACGTACCCCTTATACTTTCCACAGTTTCATTTTTTGCCATAGCTCCTAAGCTGAGAACCCACAAGTGTCACACCCCGATATTTCCACATATTTCCGGTGGGCCCGGTGGGGAGTATCGTGACGTGGTTGATATCATCATTGTCAATACACACAATATAATAGCACAGCGGAAGGCTTGGTGAATAATTACTATTACAAACCATAGTGTCCGAATGTCCAAATAAAAGATTATACAGACTTGGTTGTAATAGAGATCCACAGGCGGATCATAAAATAAAATACAAGAAACTGAAATAACAGACTCCAGGAAACTAAGGATTTGCAAGATCCTCTTATTGACACCGAGTAGCTCCAGCCTATTTACGTGAGGTACCTGTCACTTAGTCTTTGGAAAATACGTTAGTTTACACTGGTAAATACTATTAACCGACTCGTTTGAAAAGAATTTATAAAAATTGATTTAAGTGCACAAAGCAGAAAGCATTTATACTTGGGACAATTATTTAAGATAATCTTGTATGCTGTTTTACATGTTTGTCAGACATATGGGGCCGGTTTGGAAGCCGGTCATGATTAACCGACTCACCACTATAGAACCCACAAAGGAGTTATCCCCATCATGTGGGTTATTTAGCATTTGCATCTGTCAGGTGTATGCCTACATCCCGTGCATAGGTCGTGGTCATTTACAAATGAAATGAGCCAAGGATATCCAGGACACGGTCGTATTAACCCCCAATGTTTTTGTTATCAAACAAAACAGATTAAAACGGGTTATGTAAATTTATTAATCATAATCCGATTAAATGATTTCATACCCGACCAAGCGGTATTATTATAATACCGTATCCCAAGCCCGTATAACGGAAAATAAGTTAAAAGTATTTACCTGAGCTAGATGAAAGAAGTCACTCAGCCGTATATTCCTAAAGCCTTATGAAAGTACCTTCTACCAAATCTACTCAATCTGTATAGAAGGTTTATTAACCTATTAGGATACTAACGGGTCTTCATTTAAGTCAAAGACTTAGACCGGTTAGTTTGAAGGATACTTTACGGTTCTAAACACTAGATTAAGCGGAGACCGGAATGAAATGTGATTTAGACCCGACAAGTTTGGATACTTGTATTATATGGGTAAACTAAACACATTCTGGATTTTGAAGATTTAATGAAAAGGTTAAACCGGTTTCGGTTATTTTGTGTAAACTAGTTACATAAACTGATCCGAATGCATAAATGCATAACGGGTAGCCAAGTGAATTATATACAGGTCTCATATGTTATTATGGTTAGAATATGCTAATATATCAGTAGGATGTTAACATATATGCCCAAAAATATTTAAAACCAATTTAAGTCCCGTAGGGGCATTTTGGTCATTTTAATGTTTATAAAAGAGATTTAATAGTAAACTAAGGTTCTGGTCTAAAACATTCAGTAAAAATATCTATTTTATCACATTACATCAGTAGGATATTATATATATGCGAGGTTTACCAATTATAGCCAAACTATGCCTCGGAAGGGTATTTTGGTCATTTCACATATGCTTTTAAGGACATTTTTGGAAGTCTGAGTTCATGACTTATACCTACTATAGTAATATTAAAATTTATTTAAAAATTCAGTAGGTAACAAGTCTTGGGTGTTAAGTATGGTTTTAAACCATACTATGCACCTAATTAGCGTAAAAATCGCTAATTGATGATAATCAAGATGTTTATAGAAATATGATATTTTGATCAGTCTTAAATGCTCAAAATAATTTATTTAATATATAAGATCAGTAGGAAAAGGTTTGGCATTCAAATCATTTGTTAATCCCATTTTATGTATGAAAAGGGTGTTATCGTCATTTACCGAATTATACAAGAACTCAATGATATGGTCAGTTTATAATCTGACCAAAAATCCTAAAAATCCCTAAAAATAATATCTTTACAGTAGGTAATGAGTTTTGGGTCAAAATCCATGTTTAAACATATCTTATGCAAGATAGCGTAATTTAATTAATAAAAACTTTCAATTTACGATATCGAGCATAACTTCTGTTTAAAATCAGAAACTAATGTCAAATTTTCGGGACATACTTATATTTCAGTAATAAAGGTTTTTTCCTCTCACATTTTCAAAAATATCGTTTATATGTCAAAAGGGCAAAATGGGCATTTATAAGCATAATAACGAAACTTAGCATATAATTCAGAATATATATGACCAGGTACTATAACTCCAGAGGGTTATACTACAACATAAGGTGGTCCTAATGGAAGCTTAAAACATGGAAGAATTAAGCTCAATCGGGTCAGAACTGAAAGTCAAAGAAAAAGTCAAGCTTTTGCGACTTTCGGTTGCGAACCGACCTTAGACTTAGAATTGTCGGGTTGAACCTGTTTGGATAGGTTCTAATAATAATTACTAAGTTATTAGAGTGTTAAAATATAATTTATAACCTCTGTATTATTAGTTTTAATCATTATTTAAAATTCTGTCCAGTTTGACTTTTTAACTAATTAGTTTGACCCGACAATTACTAAGCAAACAAAATAATTAGGAGGTGCCCTTTTAAGGGTTAATCACCTACCTAGTTATGGTCACATAACCACATTCATTTCGATCAGTTGCTGGAACATTTGAGTTTAAACCGAAAGTCAAAGTCAGATTACGATAATGTTGACTTTTCGGTTTTTAAACTATAAAACTGAACTAAAGAAAGGATTAAGACACTTACAAAGGGTCTTAGTTATCTTTTCTACAAACTTGAGCTCCCTTCTTAATCAGAAACCACCAGAGGGGAGTGAAGTGAATGTTTCAAGTGAATGAGCAAATGAACAATGGCACTAAATTGCCTTTATATAGATGAATGCCATGGAACAAGATCAAGGCAGGTGTTTTGGAGGTGTCTAGGATCCCCCCAGGTGTCCTAGTGGTATTACAAATCCGACAATCAGCCCCTGGTATCAGTTTAGAGGTGTTTAAGTCGGTTCTGAGCCGAAACCTGCAGCTGGCAACAATCTTCTGCGTTGGGCAGTCTCTCGCGGGCCGCGTAAGACTCAAGGGGAGTCTACGCGGGCCGCGACAACGTTGTATTCAGGTTAAAAATGTTTTAACAATGGCAGTTTCAGTCCCTGGTTCCTTGTAACTTTATTTAACTTTAGTTTTGGCATATAAGGCCCTTGTAGTTAGTTTGTAGAGGTTCATGGGAGTGTAACCAAACTCCGTTAGGTCCGGTTTCGTTAGATGATCACCGAAACACTAGTTTCATCATATTGACACTTTTCACCCAAAGTCTTGAAAACTTACATAACGATCTTGAAACCATGTGAAACTGATATCACTTATCCTTGGGAGTATATTTGAATATTACGAAGCCTCAAGTTAGTTAAAAGGCTACTCAGAGGTAAGAATTTACATGTTGACACGTTTAACCCCTGTAGTTTATAATCTTTCGATTATTTTCATAAACGGCTTCTTGTATCCAATTTATTTCTCATTTAAGGATATATTCTTCGTGTGTGGTCATTCAGAGGCACAAGTTTGGCATTTTGACACATTTAGTCCCTTTGGTTTCATATTTTTATTGTTTGTCAACTTTAGTCCTTCAAACTCAATCTTTCACATGATTAGGGTTTAGGACACGTGTCTTCACATAAATGGACACGTTTTTACGTGGTGTTACATCCTCACCCCCTTAAAAGAAATCTCAACCCAGAGATTTACTGGAATAAGTGAGGGTACTTCTGTCTCATAGTGGACTCAACTTCCCACGTATATTCAGGGCCTCTACGGGCATCCCATTTGACTTTATTATTGGCACGTGTTTCCTTCGAAGCTTCTTAACCTGTCGATCCTCGATCGATATTGGTCTTTCAACAAACCTCAGGCTTTCATCAATCTGTACGTCTTTATGAGATATTGCTAGCGATTCATCAGCTAGACATTTCTTTAAATTACAGATGTGGAACACATTGTGAATTCCACTCAGCTCCTCAGGAAAGTTTAGCTTATAAGCTACACTACTGACACATTCGATGATCTCGAATGGTCCAATATACCTTGGGCTTCGCTTGCCCTTCTTACCAAAACGCATCACACCTTTCCAGGGTGATAAGACTTTGTCGCCCACTTCGAATTTTAGAGGTTTTCGCCTCTTATCAGCATAACTTTTCAGCCTATCACTGGCAGCTTTCAGGAGATTACGAATTTGGACAATCTTGTCTGTCATTTCAAGGACTATATCAGGTCCTGATAACTGAGCTTCTCCTACTTCCGCCCAACAAACAGGCGTTCTGCATTTCCTCCCATACAACGCCTCAAACGGCGCAGCCTGAATGCTAGTATGGTAGCTATTATTATAGGAGAACTCGATCAATGGTAGGTGGTCATCCCAACTACCACCCAAATCAATAACACATGCACGAAGCATGTCTTCCAAAGTTTGAATTGTACGCTTACTTTGTCCATCCTTTTGAGGATGGTAGGCAGTACTAAAATTCAAACGAGTGCCTAATGATTGTTAGAAGCTTTTCCAAAAGTGAGAGGTGTATCTAGTATCTCTATCGGATATAATAGATACCGGCACTCTGTGGAGAGATACAATCTTATCCACGTACAACTGAGCTAGCTTGTCGAATCTATGAGTCTCCTTGATGGGTAAGAAATGTGCTGACTTAGTCAGTCTATCAACTATAACCCACATAGTATCATTTCCATGCCTTGTTTTAGGTAACTTAGTTATATAATCCATGGTTACCATCTCCCACTTCCATGTGGGAAGTTCTGGTTGTTGTAGCAGACCTGACGGCTTTTGATGTTTCGCTTTAATCTGAGCGCATGCCAGACATTTTGCTACATGTGTGGCTATAGATTTCTTTAAACCTATCCACTAATAATTAGCTCTTAAATCTTGATACATTTTGTCACCTCCAGGGTGAACTGAATATTTGGAATTTTGAGCTTCCTGGAGGATTATATCTCGAAGCCCTCCATGAATAGGAACCCATATTCTTCCATTCATTCTAAGGATTCCATCATTGCCAGGTGCTAACTGTTCTGCAGTTACACCTAACTTTTCACTTGGAAGGTTAGCTTCCAAAACAGCTTCCTTCTGAGAGACTAACAACCTCTCATTCAGGCTATTCTTAAGTTCGATGCTTTTGGCATTAATCCTTATAGGTTTGACTCTTTCCTTTCGGCTTAGAGCATCAGCGACTACATTCGCTTTGCCAGGATGGTAGCGAATTTCACAATCCTAGTCATTTAGAGTCTCCATCCATCGGCGTTGTCTCATATTAAGCTCTTTTTGATTGAATAGGTGTTGGAGACTTTTGTGATCCGAATATATCACACATTTAGTTCCATATAGATAATGTCTCCACAACTTTAGTGCAAATACAACGGCACCCAACTCCAAATCGTGGGTGGTGTAATTCTTTTCGTGCACTTTTAGTTGTCGTGATGCATAGGCAATCACCTTGCCTTTCTGCATAAGTACACAACCCATACCGGTGTGTGACGCATCACAGAACACGACAAACTCTTCTATTCCTTCGGGCAATGTCAACACCGGAGCATTGCTCAATTTCTGTTTAAGAATCTCAAATGACTCTTGTTGTTTTGGACCCCAGTCAAACTTCACATTCTTACGGGTCAGAGTAGTCAATGGTGCAGCTATTCTTGAGAAGTTCTCAATGAACCTTCTATAATATCCAGCTAATCCTAGAAAGCTGCGAATTTCTGTTGGTGTCTTTGGTTCTTCCCAATTCATTATGGCTTCTATCTTAGCGGGATCTACTTGGATACCTTACTCGCTGACAACATGTCCAAGGAATTGGACTTCGCGAAGCCAGAACTCGCATTTTGAAAACTTAGCATACAGTTTCTCCTTTTGTAACAATCCTAAGATACACCGAAGGTGTTTCTCATGGTCGATTTGGCTACGGAAATAAATAATATGTTGTCTATAAAGACGATGACAAACTTATCTAAGTATGGCTTGCAGACTCGATTCATGAGATCCATGAATGCTGCGGGTGCATTAGTGAACCCGAAAGGCATCAACAAGAACTCATAATGTCCATACCTTGTTCTGAATGCTGTCTTAGGTACATCTTCAGTTCTATCCTTGAGTTGATGATATCCAGATCTCAAGTCGATCTTCGAGAAGTAGCTCGCACCTTGGAGTTGGTCGAATAAGTCATCGATCCTGGGCAAAGGATAATGATTCTTGATCGTTACCTTATTTAACTCATGATAATCAATGCATTGACGCATTGATCCATCCTTCTTCTTCACAAACAAAATAGGAGCTCCCCAAGGTGAAGAGCTGGGTTGTATGAAACCCTTTGCTAATAAGCCATCCAATTGAGTCCTGAGCTCTTTCATTTCAGTAGGCGCTAGATGGTAAGGGGCTCGTGCAATCGGTGCAGATCCTGGCAATATGTCTATCCTGAATTCAACTTGCCTCTCAGGAGGTAATCCAGGTAACTCATCAGGAAAGACATCAGGGTATTCCGAAATGATTGGAATATCTTCAATCTTGGGTTTCGGGTCATTCACTGTCACTTGTGCCATGTAAACGACACATCCGCTCTTTAGACACTTCGAGGCTTTGAGAATAGACACATTGTCGGGCAAACCATAACGTGTGTCTCCATGAATGGTGACTGATTTACCAGAAGGGGTTTTGATGTTAACTAGCTTTTTATCGCAGGCTATTTGGGCTTGGTTATGCGATAACCAATCCATGCCTAAAACTACATCAAACCCAGCCAACTTTATTGGTAAAAGGGATAGTGGGATAGAATGATTCTTAATGGATATAAAGCATCCATCAAGAAGAGTTGAAGCTCTTTCTAAGGTACCGTCTGCGAGTTCTACCTCATATTTTATGTCTAGAGTTTTAATAGGCAGATTCAGTAATTTACTAAATTTATGGTCTACAAAAGACTTGTCAGCACCTGAATCAATTAAAACTCTAGCATAAATATCATTAATGAGGAAGGTACCTGTTATAACATTATTGTCGTTCACCGCCTCCCTGGCGTTCATCTGAAAGACCCTTGCATTGGTCTTCTTTGCCTCTTCCGGCTTCTTTGCATTCTTAGGGCAATGAGTCTTAATGTGCCCTTTTTCATTGCAACCATAGCAGGTCGCATCCTTGATGTTTCGGCACACCACAGTCTTGTGCCCTTTCTTCTTGCAGTCCCACAAGGTTTAGCTTGTGGGTCCTGATTGCACTTTCCAAAGTGTCTCTTGTTACACGTTTTACATCTGGGCTTGTCATCTGAGTGCCCCTTTTTGAAACCATAGTTTCCCTTCTTCTTTTTGTTTGAATGAAGGGACTGGTCATCTTCCCTTTTTCTCTTCCCCTCCTTGGTGGCTTTCTTTGCCTTACTCCTTACAACATCGAGAGTAAGTGACAAAGATAGATCTACAGTAGATCTATAGGTAGCAGGCTTAGAAGCCTTGACATTTCCTTTAACCTCTGGGGCTAAACCACTGATAAAACGTGCAATGCGTTTGGGTTTGGGGGTGACCAAATACGGTAGAAGCCTCGACATAGAGTTAAAACTGGTCACATAGGACCTGCAATCCAAATCCTTCATCACCAGAGTGAGGAAGTCAGTCTCTATCCTTTCCCCTTCATGCCGAGGACAGTAAGTGTCCTTCATAAGATCAACGAATTTGTTCCAGGAAAGGTTATACAAAGGAACCTTTCCAGTGGATTACACCAAGGCTTTCCACCATGTTAGGGCATCACCCTTGAAGGACTGAGATACAAACTTAACGATGTCCTCCTTTGCGCACCCACTAATATCAATCACCATTTCCATTTTATCTAACCACTTCATACAATCTATTGCTCCCTTTACTCCCGTGAAGTCTCTTGGCTTACACGAGACGAAGTATTTGTAGGTACAACCTTTGTTGTACCTGGGAGTCTGATTCAACACAACCTTCTGAGATTCAGATCTCTGGTTGGATGAATGCGGAGATTCATCCTTTTTCGATGCATGCGAATATGATAAGGACTTTGTATGAGTTTTGGACCGAACATGACTCGGTTCTTTGAATATTTTATCCACAGCTTGAGCAACTGCTGTGTCAATCATTGCTTGTAATTCAGCACCAGTAACATTTATCCTGGCTTCATTATTGTTTCCTTCCACAGGATGACTGTTTGCTTCGTCAGAGCCAGCCATGATTTGGGTACTAAAATTTAACAATAATGATTTATTTAAATTATATAATGAACCATCGTATTGATAATTAGATGGCCATGGTATTAATAAACCAAACGGACCATTTTAATAACAAGTCAAAAATCTATTTGATCAAGATTTGCCTAGGCTATAATTGAGCCATTATAGGCAGTCAATGGGATATAATCCTACATATTTACCAGACAGGGGACATAAGACACATCTGACAATGTCATAGAGACATTTTTCATATAGCACAAGGCTCGTCTCGAAGGACATTTAGATGGCACAAAATGCCTTGCCACAAGGACAATTAAAACATGATCTCTTGGATCGGTGATCTTTAAGGGTCGAACATTAGTTCATCGCCCTTCTGACAGAAGTTTACAAAATAAACTATCACTGTCATGAATACACCTTCGCCCAAAGGCTTACATCTCAATTGGATGTTTTATACATCATATTGATGTTTAATAGCCATGATTCGCATTGATCATATAGGCTATGAGGGTGGCTTGGAAGAATCCAAGTAATTTTGGAAACTAGTGTGGTCTCTCACGTCACACAGTCAAGAATGTTAACAAGGAATCACTTTCTTAAAAAGGTCGTACCATCATAGCCATTAATATTGGCTAGGTTATACCTTTAAGAATTTCTTTTTGGAATTTCTTTGGCAGATCAATGTAAATTGAAATGATATTAACAAGATGATGTAGTAAAATACATATAAAAATTTTTCCAAAAGAAATTTCATTGAAAAACTAAGCGATTACAAGATATGCCCTAAACACGTCTTGAAATAACAAACTGTCCACATAAGGACTACAGAAAAGAAAATAAGTCCACGCAGGGACCAACTACAGAAATAAAATGTCCTCGCAGGGACTTGATTGAAAATACAATACAAAATAAAATAAAATAAAATAAACTTCTACTTCTTTTTGCCTTTTATGAAGTTCGCGAGGCCCTTAAGAAATTTGGTATGCTTTTTCTCGCGTTCCTCTGCTTTGTGTTCAACCCGATCCAACCTATGCAGAATTTCTTGTGTTTGCATTTGAGAAGGAGGGGGTTGTTGTTGGTAAGGAGGGTATTGATACCCATGCACTGGATACCCTGTTGGGTATGGTGGAGGAAAGGGTGAGGGGTAAAGTGCATTAAACTGAGCTGCTTCAAGATATGGATCTTGGGCAGGGGCTTGATATCCATAATCCGTAGGATTTGGATATTCAAATGGGTTATACCCAGACGAACCTTGGTAAATCGGTATGGGGTTATCATAACCCACTGGCGGTGGCGGTGGTGCAAGTGTAACTGGCGGGGGATCATCTTCCAGCACAGCATGAGAGGGTCCACCCATTTATGGATCCTCAGGGATTAGAGGGTATGTGCTCGAAGCTTGAGGGGAACTGAACCTAGGTCCCCCTCGCACGGACATCCGTGCGTTCCTCCTTCGCCTAGGTGGCTCGGGAGGTGGTTGAGGTGGTTGCTCAACGGGTAATGGCGGTGGAGAAACCGCTTGAAGGTATGGTTCCTCCAATGGAAGTTGTGGAGAATTATGAAAAGAATGAGTGAATTCCCATTCGAACTTGTTCCACCATTCAGCCCATGGGTCGGGGCCTTGGTATGGCGATCCTTGGTAAGGAGAACCGCTGGAGATGCTGATGGGATGAGTTGGTGTCCCGGTTGGCGGCGCTGGATCGGGGTCATAATCCATTTCCATATCTTGGGAGAAATGGTCCTCGGGTCCTAAAGGATTATAACCTAGAGGTTCGTTTAAATAATCGTTTGGGTTAAATTGACCCAGGGAATAAAGATCGTGAGAACTAAAATGGTGAAAGGAATGAAAATGTAAAGAGTGGTGTGAATGATGCGATTGATGGGAATGGTACGAATGTTGGGGCTCGTCCTGAATAGGTAGTCCAAAATGTGGGGGATCTGAAGGTGAGGAACCTAGCGAAACGGAGTGTCTCGCCAATTCAACAGAATGTCTCCAGTTATCTCGAGAATCGAAGCTAGAAAAAGACGCTGATGGTGTGCGTCTATGAGAGGGTCTTGCATTGCTTGATGGTCCTCCCCGCATCGGACCTTTTCCTTTACCTCGTACACGCGGTGGCATTTTTAATTAAACTGCCAAAACAATAAAACAATATATAAACTACAAAAGGAAAGTTAAGAATAAATCCTAGGTCATATGCCTAGACTCGGAAGTCTAAGGAATGTGCTTATTGTGTCATTGAGATTAAACATAAAAGGTTAGTGTTTAATTCGCTCAATGTTGGCTCTGATACCAACCTGTCACACCCTGATATTTCCACATATTTCCGGGGGGCCCGGTGGGGAGTATCGTGACGTAGTTGATATCATCATTGTCAATACACACAATATAATAGCACAGTGGAAGGCTTGGTGAATAATTACTATTACAAACCATAGTGTCCGAATGTCCAAATAAAATATTATACAGACTTGGTTGTAATAGAGATCCACAGGCGGATCATAAAATAAAATACAAGAAACTGAAATAACATACTCCAGGCATCTAAGGATTTGCAAGATCCTCTTATTGACACCGAGTAGCTCCAGCCTATTTACGTGAGGTACCTGTCACTTAGTCTTTAGAAAATACGTCAGTTTACACTAGTAAATACAATTAACCGACTCGTTTGAAAAGAGTTTATAAAAATTGATTTAAGTGCACAAAGCACAAATCATTTATACTTGGGACAATTATTTAAGATAATCTTGTATGTCGTTTTACATGTTTGTCATACATATGGGGCCGGTTTGGAAGCCGGTCATGATTAACCGACTCACCACTGTAGAACCCACAAAGGAGTTATCCCCATCATGTGGGTTATTTAGCATTTGCATCAGGTGTATGCCTACACCCCGTGCATAGGTTGTGGTTATTTACAAATGAAATGAGCCAAGGATATCCAGGACACGGTCGTATTAACCCCCAATGTTTTTGTTATCAAACAAAATAGATTAAAACGGGTTATGTAAATTTATTAATAACAATCCGATTAAATGATTTCATACCCGACCAAGCGGTATTATTATAATACCGTATCCCAAGCCTGTATAACGGAAAATAAGTTAAAAGTATTTACCTGAGCTAGATGAAAGAAGTAACTCAGCCGTATATTCCTAAAGCCTTATGAAAGTACCTTCTACCAAATCTACTCAATTTGTATAGAAGGTTTATTAACCTATTAGGATACTAACGGGTCTTCATTTAAGTCAAAGACTTAGACCGGTTAGTTTGAAAGATACTTTACGGTTCTAAAAGCCAGATTAAGCGGAGACCGGAATGAAATGTGATTTAGACCCAACAAGTTTGGATACTTGTATTATATGGGTAAACTAAACACATTCTGGATTTTGAAGATTTAATGATAAGGTTAAACCGGTTTCGGTTATTTTGTGTAAACTAGTTACATAAACTGATCCAAATGCATAAATGCATAACGGGTAGCCAAGTGAATTATATACAGGTCTCATATGTTATTATGCTTAGAATATGCTAATATATCAGTAGGATGTTAACATATATGCCCAAAAGGTATTTAAAACCAATTTAAGTCCCGTAGGGGCATTTTGGTCATTTTAATGTTTATAAAAGAGATTTAATAGTAAACTAAGGTTCTGGTCTAAAACATTCAGTAAAAATATCTATTTTATCACATTACATCAGTAGGATATTATACATATGTGAGGTTTACCAAATATGGCCAAACTATGCCTCGGAAGGGTATTTTGGTCATTTCACATATGCTTTTAAGGACATTTTTGGAAGTCTGAGTTCATGACTTATACCTACTGTAGTAATATTAAAATTTATTTAAAAATTCAGTAGGTAACAAGTCTTGGGTGTTAAGTATGGTTTTAAACCATACTATGCACCTAATTAGCGTAAAAATTGCTAATTGACGATAATCAAGATGTTTATAGAAATCTGAGATTTTGATCAGTCTTAAATGCTCAAAATAATTTATTTAATATATAAGATCAGTAGGAAAAGGTTTGGCATTCAAATCATTTGTTAATCCCATTTTATGTATGAAAAGGGTATTATCGTCATTTACCGAATTATACAAGAACTCAATGATATGGTCAGTTTATAATCTGACCAAAAATCCTAAAAATCCCTAAAAATAATATCTTTATAGTAGGTAATGAGTTTTGGGTCAAAATCCATGTTTAAACATATCTTATGCAAGATAGTGTAATTTAATTAATAAAAACTTTCAATTTACGATATCGAGCATAACTTCTGTTAAAATCAGAAACTAATGTCAAATTTTCGGGACATACTTATATTTCAGTAATAAAGGTTTTTGTCCTCTCACATTTTCAAAAATCACGTTTATATGTCAAAAGGGCAAAATGGACATTTATAAGCATAATAACGAAACTTAGCATATAATTCAGAATATATATGACCAGGTACTATAATTCCAGAGGGTTATACTACAACATAAGGTGGTCCTAATGGAAGCTTAATATATGGAAGAATTAAGCTCAAACGGGTCAGAACTAAAAGTGAAAGCAAAAGTCAAGCTTTTGCGACTTTCGGTTGCGAACCGACCTTAGACTTAGAATTGTCGGGTTGAACATGCTTGGATAGGTTCTAATAATAATTACTAAGTTATTAGAGTGTTAAAATATAATTTATAACCTCTGTATTATTAGTTTTAATCATTATTTAAAATTCTATCCAGTTTGACTTTTTAACTAATTAGTTTGACCCGACAATTACTAAGCAAACGAAATAATTAGGAGGTGCCCTTTTAAGGGTTAATCACCTACCTAGTTATGGTCACATAACCACATTCATTTCAATCAGTGGTTGGACCATTTGAGTTTTACCGAAAGTCAAAGTCAGAATACGATAATGTTGACTTTTCGTTTTTTAAACTATAAAACTGAACTAAAGAAAGGACTAAGACACTTACAAAGGGTCCTAGCTATCTTTTCTACAAACTTGAGCTCCCTTTTTAATCAGAAACCACCAGAGGGGAGTGAAGTGAATGTTTCAAGTGAATGAGCAAATGAACAATGGCACTTAATTGCCTTTATATAGATGAATGCCATGGAACAAGATCAAGGCAGGTGTTTTGGAGGTGTCTAGGATCACCCCAGGTGTCCTAGTGGTATTACAAATCCGACAATCAGCCCCTGGTATCAGTTTGGAGGTGTTTAAGTCAGTTCTGAGCTGAAACCTGCAGCTGGCAACAATCTTCTGCGCTGGGCAGTCTCTCGCGGGCCGCGTAAGACTCAAGGGTAGTCTACGCGGGCCGCGACAACCTTGTATTCAGGTTAAAAATGTTTTAACAATGGCAGTTTCAGTCCCTGGTTCCTTGTAACTTTATTTAATTTCATTTTTTGGATATAAGGCCCTTGTAGTTAGTTTGTAGAGGTTCATGGGAGTGTAACCAAACTCCGTTAGGTCCGGTTTCGTTAGATGATCACTGAAACACTAGTTTCATCATATTGACACTTTTCACCCAAAGTCTTGAAAACTTACATAACAATCTTGAAACCATGTGAAACTGATATCACTTATCCTTGGGAGTATATTTGAATATTACGAAGCCTCGGGTTCGTTAAAAGGTTACTCAGAGGTAAGAATTTACATGTTGACACGTTTAACCCTTGTAGTTTATAATCTTTCGATTATTTTCATAAACGGCTTCTTGTATCCAATTTATTTCTCATTTAAGGATATATTCTTCGTGTGTGGTCATTCAGAGGCACAAGTTTGGCATGTTGACACATTTAGTCCTTTGGTTTCATATGTTAGTTTCATGGCCCCTATTGTGTACATGTTTTATTAAACGTTTTTAGGGGGGGATGCATGTTTCGTACACAAATGCATATGAACCTTGTTTTTTATGTGAATTATTTGAGTTACACTCTTAACACACGAAAAATCCCCATATACACAAGTGATTAACTATTTGGCCGATGAATATTGTGGATAGTACTATTTGGCCCAACGAGCCTAAACCGCATTGCAAGTTTGCCACGACTATGTGCTACTCGAGAAAACCTGGTTGCACATATTCATTGTATATGCTATGTTATATTAGGCATAGCTACTTGGGGGTACTGTTATATTTGTTGTGATTGGTGTTGGCCATGATGATTTGAGTACACGTCAAGGCTTCACTTGTAAACTTAGTATAATTACATCATATTTGTAAAACTTTATTTGTGTACTTATACATAGAGACCAACAAAACCTGTGAAACTCACCAACTATATATAGTTGACCGTTCCTTTTTAAACATGCTTTTAAGGTAAACAGGAACTTGAGTGAATCTGTGTTTGTTGCTTTAAGTTTTGCTTTTTGGATAGTTACACACATAGAAACATACCAGATATAAGAATAAAGCTGTTAGCGGGAACATGCAATTATAACATACCCGTCATGTGTAAATAACTATGTAACATGATGTACAGTAAAATTTTTAATGTAGCATCTTTATAAACAATGTGTTTATGCCATATGTGTCAGTTGCATCCCTTATGATTTCCGCTGCTAGTTGGGGTGTGACATTAAGAGAATTACTCATTTGAATAAAATTATGATACTCAATACATGTTAATATTGTATTTAAGCCAAGGAAAAGTGGGCACAAAAAACCTTCGCATGGAGGCATACGATGAACATTGTGACTTATACGGAGTATAAGATAACTGGTCTGAGTGAGAAGGCCTGTAATAAACTTTTTTTCCCTTTTATTATTCATTTCTATTGTTAATTAGTCTTTAGACAATAATTAAATTAAATAGAAAAAATTACACCGTTAGTCCTTATGGTTTCTATCAAATTTCAATGTCGGGTACTAATATTATTTTGTTGCAAAATCAGGTATTGACGTTCTAGTTTGTCACAATGTTAAGTACTAAGACCAAACCTTGTCACAATGTTGAGTACTAAGGCCAAACCTTGTTAACTTTTTTGTTAATTCTTACAAAAATGACTAAAATGCCCTTTAATAATTAAAGTTTTAGTCATTTTGTAAAATTTAGAAACTGCAGGGACTATATGTGTTAAATAATCAAACTTGGTAAATCAAACAAAAAGAAAACCCGCCTTTCAGGGGGTCTTCTCCGGCAAAGTCGCCGGGTTCCGGCCGTATCGGATCCGTAAAAATTGTCCGTTTACGTAATTCGTGTTTTTTTCGTTAATGTGTATCTCAATCGTAATAAAAACTAACAACTCTTTTGTGTCACATACAAACTGCAAATTATGCTTATTCGCTAACTCGTTTAACTCCGAAATTCCCGCCATACTCTCAATCCATTATATCTTCAATTCAAGTATAAATATACGCCTCTTGACTCGATGCGACCTCATTCCCACACAATTTCACAACTACTTTTGTCTCTACAACTGATCGGAGCCGCGTCGGCATATCAGAACTTCAGCGATGCAATTCTTGTACATAACATCGCAAACGGATACGAATATTACATGCTATTTGTTCCTTTACGATACAGAATCAAAGCCCTATATTTATTTCAACTTACAAAACTATTATATTCCTAGATCAGAAATTTGTTTTAGTTATTTTTATAAATCTTAACTTGCTTCTTATTTAGATTAAGTTAAAAGTTTATTTTACTAGCATATTATTTGTAAACTCAAAGTTTATAAATAATAAACTTTAAAATCATTTAATTTTATAAAAAATATAAATAAAACAGAAAACATTACTTTAAATTATTTTAGTCAAATATAATTAATTAAAAAATAGACCCTCTAGTTATTAAAGGGCATTTTAGTCATTTTCTTAAGAGTTAACAAAAAAAATTAACAAGGTTTGGCCTTAGTACTCAACATTGTGACAAGCTTTGGCATTAGTACTTAACATTGTAACAAATTAGAACGATAATACCTGATTTTGCAACAAAAAAACTATTAGTACCCGACTTTGAAATTTTACAAAAACCACAAGGACCAACGGTATAGTTTTTTTAATTAAATATTATTTGCCAATCTTTATTAAAAAGGTTGGTTAGTTGAAGTAACAGTAGAGATAATTGATATAGGTTAGGTGGCATAAAATGTTAACATAGATTATTAGTTATGTGTATACCTGGAGTATGAATGGTATAAATTTTGTATTATTGTTTTTTTGTAATCAGTTGAATATTAAGTGTGTATATGATATAAACGTTATCTAGGATAAATGGTCTGTGTCCAAATGTGGAGCTCCCCCCCCCCCCCCCCCCCCCCCCCCCCCAGTGTAAAATATTAAAGTTCTAAAAGTCCGTCCTTAGTTTGGATTTTGAAAGACGAGTCTCCCTGATTTTTCGTTTAAGTCCCGCCACTATAAAACTAGTTTTCTATAAAATAAAAGAACTCAAAAATGCGTTTATGATGAGGTATTGACGTTTGCTTTGTTTATTTTTGATTATCTATATATCCATAACAGTTAAACAATAATGAGAGACCACATATTTCACGAATGGTGAACAAACATTACTAATTTTAGATTTTTTTTTCTTAAGAGTACGAAATAAAGTTAATAGATTGAATAAATAATACAAACAAATTTACATCAAAAAATCAAAATTGAAATGTGTATCTTTTCCTATACTCGTTATGTAAATATTTATAAAAATATTACTATATTATCTATAATACAACAAAAAAAATTTAATAGGATACAACTCTTCCGTCATTGACGAGTCTTTAGCAACACTGGACCAATTGTTCGGAGCTCAAATCTCTTGACGGCTCCGGCAGCCTCCCTCATGGTGGTATCCACTACATAAGGCGTTCCATCGACATTCTTTGTGGTGGTGTTTACCAGCTGGCGACATGGCTCTCGTCGCTCCGAAATTGTTCCATGGTAATGGTAGTATGTTATCTTCCCATCCAATTTGTGCATTGTTCTCCCTTTGAGATTTTGCGACATGTGTACACCTGTCGCGAATACGTTCCGTGGTTGGATCGCGTATTTTCGGTCTCTCCTAATTCCCCTCTTTGTGTCCTTGTATATCATCTTCTCGATCCCCCATTTCCTATACAAACATATGATCGAAATTACAAATTGTGTTGTCACTTGACAAACATGCATGGTATACCAGACCGTATTACCCAAAACATATATACCCATAAACATTTATATATTTGTAGTAATCTACTAATCAATTATTTTTTTTTTCATAATTTAAACTAAGAAAAACTAAACATATTTTTAAATCACAAATTTTTATACAAATATCCAATTAATATTAGACTGGTAATGATTTATGTGACGGTTATTGGGCCGGGTATAAACAGGTTTAATCTCCACCCCTTGAGAGGATGTGCAGCAGGTTCTCGAGGAAGCCCACGCCACCGGACGCGCAAAGATATATGATCACCTGATGACCCTGGGGTACTATTGGCCAACTCCAACACCCGTCCTACAATCGTAAATCGAAAATGATATGATTCATACCTGTAAATTTTTTCGGGATCATCATCGAGGTAGCAAAGCTTGTTCGACATGGTTCTTTGTTCAATTGAGAATTGTGTATACCTCAACAACGAATCCGTAACGTCTTTAATGGTGGTTTCTTTAGGAACATATATAAACTCATCAACGTCGAAGAAAAACATCCATTTAGCGACGAATCTGTATCGATGCAAACAATCATTCACGACGAGAAACTGGTTATGATAATACCCATCAAACCTTTCCTCCTCCTTTATGTCCTGTAACGTCACGTAACCCTTTTCGATCCACGGCTGTAAAACCTCCATAACATCCCGGTGAACACCGCCTGCGTCGTGTATCACGAAATGCGACCTCTCCCCAAACAAATTCACGTGGTACGCGATCCATTCGCGCACCCGCTGAGGGCTCAGGTCGCCGTAAAGAGGCGACCCGCAATATAAGTAGTCGTATTTTGGCGGAACGTCTAACTGCGAAGCGTGAAAGCTCCCTGGAGCTTCCACCAACGCTTCGACGGTGTCACTGACATTGAAGTAGTCAGTATCACCACCGCCAGAGGTGGAGGCGTGGACGAGTAATTGTCCACCGCTTCCATCCTCCCCAACTGGGAACGGAAAAGTACAATTGACTACAACCACAGTGTACACACGTCCGTATCCCCAGTCGGGGAGGATTTTATACCCCGCGACGGAGATATTCTTATTATTCCCCGTCGCGGGATGTGGCACCCATTCGCAGACATAAGTAGGTCTCGCGAATAGGTGCAAGGGTTTCGACGACAACCCTACGACGGCGAACGTGTCGCCGCCGCCTCTATACGCCGACATAAGTATAAAATTATACGCGGCAGAGCCGTATCCTTTGAAGTTTCTCTTAATAACGCCGCGGTCAAGCACCACATCGTCGAGCTTCTTGTTTTGTATCCGCGGTGCGGATGTAGCAAGAAGCTCGATGACGGTGGACGGCGGTGGGACTGCGGCGCAATCCCGAAGATCCCGAATATAAGAAGGGAAGAACTGAAACACAGTGATGATTGAACAGAGAAACAAAAGAGCAGATAATAATAATTTGATTTCACCAGGACAATTCCAGACTACACCAATGAACATCTTCTTGTGTTTATGACTATTGATTTGAATTTGTTCATCAACTTTCGTCATTTTTGTAATATTTTAGATCAAATTGGATTCAGAAAGAAGAACAAAGAACAGAGAGGAGTGTCACGCAAGCACCATGGATGTATATACAGACATAACAGAAGGTAAAGCAAATATAAGAGTATTAATATTAATATTATTATTAATTATTTAATTATTTTTGGAAACTTTTTCTTTATTAATTATATAATTTATTTAACTTTGTGGTATTGATAGTCACACATAGTGACAGGGTGTTTGTATGTGAATATGAGGTGGGGAATATAGAGTTGTCCAGGATCTAGGTAATGCAACATATGAAGAAATGTCGTGATGCTAAGATTTTAATACTTATATCATTTTTAATACTTTGGTATTTCTTTAAATTTGGTAAAGTTATGGTGTAGAAATATGATTGATATCGATCTAATGCGTTTTACGGTTTTTAGTAGGTTGAGTTGATTTTCATACTTAGTTGCAAATCAAACCAGGGACCAACAAGGATCTAGGTAATGCAACATTAGTAAACCATTAGGATCAAATCTGCATTATTTGCAAATTACAAGGACCAACCACGCATTTAACTCTCAAAGTTATTTAATTGAGAATTAGTCAATTTGCATACATAGTTGCAACATTTTGACGAGAAGATTCAATATAATCCAGCCAATGCTAAATGAATAACCCATTTTAATTGGTTAATCGTAAAGTATGAAATGGTAAAGTCAATTGTGAATCCTTACTAGTCGACTAAGTGATCAACAACCTTATTTGATTTGAGAATCGGCCGATTTATCTAGAATGTTGCAACATTATGACAAGTGAATGAATTGGTCTAGCCAGTGTTTGAGAGAATAACTCATTTTGACCAGTTAGCCATCAACTAGAGTTTGAAATTGTAAACTCAACTGTAAATCCTTTTACAATATCGTTTTAGTAAAGTCAACGGTTAAACATTTTACGCCAAGATAGGCATTTTAAAAGGTGTTTTTTCAGTCGGCCTAACCTTGTATATTTTTTTCAAAGATTGCTCCAAAACACACACCCCTAGATCATTCGCACTCCAAAAACTTACGTTTCACACCTTCAACTAACGAAAATGTATTGAGACGAATATTCACTCTAAAATCTTTTGTCTGATTAGTATATGTTGAAAGCTCTACAAAACGTGTTATTTCGATGGGGACGAGAAGAGTTGAAAAGCTTTCCTTTAGAGCTTTGTCATTATATGGCTTGTTTTTTTCAAAAGAACCCACTATAACACGTGTATATAGAGTAAAATGGTAGTAACAATAACACCAGTAGTGTACCTCAGGACACACTAAATCATGTTTTTGTGCAATGTTACAAGTTGATGTGATCCAACTCGAATATGGTAATATAACCCGAAAATCCATATTATATTAGGAGAGACATACATGCATTTTGGTAACAGTGGTGGTACACTCTACATAAATTTTACGAATTGTTGCCGATACAATTTTACGAAAATCCATATTATATCTGCAACAATTTGTAAAATCAATGATTATGTTTGTTCAATTATAATCATTTTATCCATGTTTGACTGATATTGACTATTAGCCTATACGAATTAGTTATAGTTGACTGTTTGTGGCATATTTGACCACAGTTGGCCAATTTTGATTGTTTAATATTGTTGATTAAACTTATGATTTGACGATAGACAAGTGATATATAGTCGTACCACATGCATGCAAATAACATTAGGGTGAGAGGGGCACTCCTCTCTTAGGTAGAGGTGTACAAATCGGTTTTTTTCAAAAACTGGTTTCGGTTATTAACCGGTTTCGGTTTTTTCAACCAAAATAAAAAACCGTTTTTTTTTATAACCGGTTCCGGTTACTAATCGGTTTTTGAGGTCCAAAACAATAACCGGTTGAGACCGGTTTTTAGCTGATTTTTTCCCAAAAAAATCGGTTTTTTTACCGGTTTTAACCAGTTTTTTAAAACTGGTTTGGGTTAATAACCGGTTTTTTAAGTCAAAAATAGTAACCGATCTAAAAACCGGAGGTTAAAAAAAACCGGTTAAAAAAAAACCGGTTATAAAAGAACCGGTTAAAAAAAAAAACCGGTTTTGGTTTTTTTTCCGGTTTCGGTTCTAAAACCAGTTTTTTTGTACACCTCTACTCTTAGGGGAGTGACCTCTCTTACAAAAAACCAATTAGCATGCGCCACGTCAACTCTCCCTTAACTCCCCCCACACCCTCAATTTGATGGCGGCACTCCTCTCTTGGGGGACTTGTTTTTTTTTTTTTTGTTTTTTTTTATTTGTTGTAATTATGCATGTTTATAAATTAAACAAATATTAATAAAAATTTAATAAAAGACATTTCATTAAATTAAAAATAAAAATTACATTCAAACTAGAAAAATAAAAAAACAAACTACTCGTCGTCGGAATTCACTTCAAGGTGAGGTAGATCTAAACGTCCGAGATGCTCAACGAAGATCGTGTTTTAGTCTCCAATGCGTTTCTTCGTCAATGAGCTCGCTAAAAGCTGTATCATCGAAGACGGGTTCGACTGGAGGATCTTGAATGTGTACCGGTGCTATCGCCCTTCCGTCGTCTTTTAAATACTCGTCGTTTTCGTCTGGTGGGTTACCGGTTGCAAGTTGTTTAATCGCAGAAGTAACCTTTTGCAACGCCGTGAAACTTTTCTTCATTCTCCCGTCCAAGCCCTCTTGAAACCACTCGTTATTCGCTTCCACGTCACTAACAATTTTTAGGAACAAAGACTTGGACATACGAAACCTCTGACGAAAAATATCGGCATTAAATTTTGGATTATCGACAAAAATAATCGGCCATGAGTGTTTCGTGGCCTCCCACACGACCTCGACGGACAAATTTTTTTTTACTAGACGATGCCGTGTCTAGTAGCTCCGCTT